>JARK01001371.1:807602-839469 GCA_000688135.1 Ancylostoma ceylanicum
CCCCCCCCCCTCCCGTCCCCGCGATTCTTCAGTTTTTTTTTTTTAGTTTTCTTCGATCGCATGCTAGCAAGCATCCCCATAAGTACTGAATTTTGAAAAAATACACCAATATTTCCATAATGACTGAAGAATTTCTAAAAGAAAAAAGCAATTCCGTGTCAAAAACAGGTATCAGGAGTTGACCCCGCTCTTGAAAATATAGTTCAGAAGTTGCTAAGGTTCTACATTCAAGTCAAGACATGCTCCGATCTCCAAGAAAATAAATCATAGAAGCTGTACCGCGAATATCGAATCTAACATTTATTAGGTTGACCCGGAAGTCCTGCACCAAATTTTGCCCTTTGTTTTAAACAATCATAACATTATAGTTGAACAGATGGAAACTGGTCTGCCAATTTTCGTACGTAATTGGAAGATAGTGGAACATTCTACCACATTCTATTGTCAAAAAATTTCATTTCAAGACCGAGAAATTCTGGGTCCAATAATAAATATTGGTGCAAAACATGCGCACCAACTCGATAAAAATAACTTGCAGGGATTTTTTTGAGCAAATACGGATCGAGGGATTCCTTGGTCAAACCAGATTCTCAATCCTTCGTTATGAAGAAACTAGCCTCAAAATGACAGCTCCATATGTTTTTTTTAATTACAAAAATAAATGTTGCTGCAAGAACTTAGCACCAACCTCAACGAGCTGGCCTGCCGTCTTCATCCAATCAACTTTCACGCGAATTCCTCACAATTCTCCTAGGGAATTTGTAGTGCAGCAAAAAAAAACAGACAGCGGTGGTCAGGAGGAAGGAGCTTTTCCTGCGTAAGAAAGGCAGCAATTCCGATGTTACTTAGCAATTCCATTTGCAATGAATCATAACGCGCCCTTACCAGTTTTCTTCTAACGCGAATTTTTTTTTGAAAAACAAAGAAAAAAGGAAGAAAGTCGTTTCTGGAACTCATTCCAGGCTCATTCGCGCTAGCGATCATCAACTAGGGGTCACCATAAAAAAAAGTAAATGACTGTTATAGGTGGAATTCTTGTAATCCTGGTTTCCGTTCTCTCCTTTCATTTTGGTTTTTCTGGAGTAGCTTCAAGAACATTTAGATAAATTAATAAATTAATGAATAAATTCGCAACAATCCGAAATATCCCAAGAAAAAAATGCAGTCAAAAACAATAGGCAACAGCGTCGTTCGTAATGTATCTCTAAAACCTCTAGCTCAATTTGTGATCCCATTAATTGGGAAAAGAGTCCTTGGCTGGGATCCAACCTTTGAATGGGTTTCCTAACAAAGGCTTAACTATGAGTGATGGTTTGACTAATGCTCATACTCCTTAGCCAAAGCAACATCCTCAACTTTAACTTCTTGGTCCGTGTATACGCCTATCTAGCTTTTTTCATAGATTTTCATACTATGCTCCTTTGCTGTCTGTATAGAATGACAAGCAAACTTCGATCCATAAGAAAGACTTAAAAACGATGAGGGAATGTTCAAGAAAAAAAAAACTTCCAGAGCAATCTTCCTTCTTGGTAAGATTAGGCTTGACCCCTAGGAGTCGTATTCATCATTGCAAATGGTAGTAAAGTTTTACCACGGGGTAACTAACCACGTGGGTCGCATGCATTGAATTACCCAGGGTAAATGTGTTGACACCAGTGTCAACAATTGGTAAATTTGCAGTTTGTTAACATGCTTGCCAAGGAAAGGTATAAATTACCCAATTCTTCACCCCATGAACAATGGATAAACTTTTTGATGAATACCAAAGGAGAGTAAACTTCGGATAACCACGATTACAACGAATAAAACCCATTGAAGAGAAAAAACAGGGGTCTGCGATCGAAAAAAAAAGTGTCTCCCACGCATCGTTCAACCCACTCAACCTATGGAATAGGAAAAAACGCTCGAAATTTAATCGCCCCGAAGCCGTTTCCGCATCTCCCTTTTATTTCCATAGCAAGTGCAAGGCAATGGCCAACGCTAGCTAGTATTCCTGAAATGCCTCGTTGTTCCTTCTGAAAGCAGCTACGTACCATTGAAATCCCCGCCGGCATAAATGTACAGAAAGAAGAGGTAGTCGCAGTGACTAGAAAAAAATTGAATTTCTGTCCAAAAATAAGTGGTAGAACTCGCGAAAGGGACCAGAGCTGACTTAATAGACAGTTTAGTGGGAAGGCAACAAGGCAAAACCTCAATCGATGTGCTTCCGCACCGCAGGTCTCCATATACCCCTCGCCGAAGGCCTCTAGGACACATAAATGATCAGTTTCCTCTGCTTTTTTTTTGTCGAAAAATTGCAAAGTACAGGACTGGCTTCAAACCCCAGCACAAGGAAAACTATTTCTGAGTTAATTAGCGGCTCTTCGCTCCCCCGCTACCCCCCGCCCCCGCATGCTAATTCACGCCGAACTCCACCTCCAGAATGTCACACCTTTTCTGTATATCCTCGTCCAACACCTCGGACTGATCCAGGACCGCATGCACCGCGAGCATCGTGCTGAAGATCGCCTGCTCGAGTCCTTTACGGCTCACTTTGCGGACTGGCCCCTCCGCCGTACCTTCTTCCACCTCATCTTGCCTCGCAAGTCGAACCTGGGACAACATTCATCACCCGGCGGGGGAGGAGCGATGTGTCGCGGACTTCGGAGCGCAAGTTTTCATGGCAACATAATGTAGTTATTAGTATCGGCGTGGCTTTTAGGGCCGCTAATCAGAGCGCGATGAGGAGCAGTGTGAGGAAGAGCTGCTGCCGCGGCTACACCTGCTGCTCGGCGAGTCGAATCTGCCGAAGGCAGCCGTCGTCTCTTGGTGTGTGTGTGCTATGAGTGTGCCTACACACACATAGCACATAGCAACGCGGGATCAATTCTTTAATTTTGTACCTCACACTGAGCGAAAAGAGAGCGGGCAGCAGGCCGTGCAGCTCTGCTCGACACCAAGTCCTCATCGATCCCCCCCTCAAGCAAAAGTAAACTACGACGAAATGCGACAGCTGAGAGGTGCCCCCGGAAACTCGGCCGCCGCGCCCTAATCAGAGCAACTTTTAATTAAGCGTGGCGAGAGCCCCGGCGAATTTCATAAATTGGATATCGACGCGTTCTCGCCGGCCAGCCGTTCGCGCGGCGGCGCTCGTTGCAATATGGAAGATTGCTGCTAGATTGCGGACGTAAAACTCCATCGAACATGCCATTACCAAGCAGCAGCAGCAGCGGCAGCAGCAGTGACGGCAGCAGCGCCTAGCCCGAGGACCCGAATCCGCGACGGCGAAGCGGAAATTAGCGGACGCGTGGGGTTGCGGCCGCCACAGCTGTTTTCCCAAACAAATGAGCTCGTTTGAACTTGATGCAGTCGCAGCGCCGAATGTCCGCCCGCGGGCAATGTGAGAAGGCAGCGCGGGCCGCGGGGACAAGCGCCCACAAAGTCGCGATTTTGGAATTCAGTGGCGCCGGTCTCAAATTTCGTCCAACAAATGCTCCATCCCAGTGCAAGGCGCAGGGGCGGGCACGGAAGAAACGTCTTCGTACAGCGCAATTCGAGCAATTCAAAAACGACGACACAGGATCCGCCCAGAAATATGCAAAACCGCATGGCAAAGCAATATCGAGGAGCATCATCTCCTGGAGGAGAACTAGGTTGCAAACGCGCTCTATTCCAGAAAAAGTTGACAAGAGAAAATCCACAAATTGCCAGTTCTCCAGCAAATAGTAACGAAATGGCACAGCACACCAGAAAATCAAACCTGGGCTGGTGTAGGGCGTGAATCCTGCGTTTCAGGCGCGGCGACAGGAGAGGACTTCCTCTGTAAGTGAATATCGGCTTGAATCGAATCAGCCAAACATCGATCGGTCATGCCGCCATTCTCACCCACGAATACGGTACGCTACTGGTATTCTAGGAGCGATTTACGCAGCAGGCACAGCGCCAGAAGCACACAGACACGTGCGAACGAAGGACACACCGTGCGCGCGCGCGCGTCACGACGTGGAATGGCGACACAACCCGCGGGACAACACCAACACCAGCACTCGGACGACACGATGTCGGTCGGCGCGCCCTCCAGCCTAAGCGAACCTTAGCCCAGCTTACAATGTCTAAGACTGTGGCAAAGCATTCACTTAACTGGCGGGTCGCAGTACCGCAGCTACACGGGCAAACGCAACGCAAGGAGAAAGGGCAAACCTCACAAATGGCGGCCAGAATACGACGGAGATGCGGCGTGGGCAGACCGTCGGCCAGGTGCAGCAGGCTCGCGGCGAGGGCCTGCAGCAGGGCCGCGTCGGCGCCGAGCAGCAGATCGAGTAGCACGTCGGGGTGGACCACACCGACGGATGCAGGACGACTGTTCGATGGCTGAGAAGCAGTGACAAGTGAGAGGGGTAGGGCCGGCCGGCGGGCCGCTCGGACAGCAGGGCAGGCAGCGATGGAAGCGGGTGGCGCGCCGCCCCTCGCCGGATCGATGCCTGCCAGAAGCTGCTACCCTTTCGGTGCCAACGAGCAAGCACCGCTGACCAGGTTGTTCCGAGGATAACAGTTCACAACGCCTCCCCGGATGAGTCCCCGGACAAAAACAAGTCAGCTGGCGGCACAAGCCGTCGGCACTCCCGGTCCGAACAGCGAAAACCAGCGATTTACCTGCGTCTTGTTCAGCAACTCCGAAAGCATCGACGTCTGGTCGAGCAGCAGGCGTTCTATGTGCTTCAGACGCTCGCCGCTTGCGTCGTCATCGTCATCGTCGGCCTCTTCCACGTCCACTACTGATGACGTGCCTTGCAGTTGCGGCGACGACAGGCTCGGCTGCAGCGTAAGCCCGCGACGCTGGAAAGCGCAGAACTACGTGGCCGGATTCAGGCGGCACACGGATGTGAGACCCAGGCGCTAGCTGTTAGCACAATCCAGGAACAGAGACCACGTCACCACACTCTGTATAGTCCAAATGCACTCAGACAACCACCACTATGAGACTATCACCATGCGACGAAGAGCACAATTCCATGAGACCTTCAGTACTTCCCATAGGTCGTCAAAACCCGTGCAAAGACGGATACCAAACGAATCAGGATGAATCATCCTGGGAATTCGGCTCCAAATAAAAAGGGGGTGAAAATCGGAAAGTAGCGGGCTGTAGAATGCTCCGAGATATATGTATAGTACCCGTTGCACGTGGAGGGATAATACAACGACGCACAGGCCGTAAATCCCTAAGCGGAGTCATGTGATTCTTTTTTAAGGATAGCATATTCGCTCAATACCACCCAAGTGCAACCCTAAATCGAATAAATATCCCAATTCAATTAATGATCAAAGGACTGATGCAAAAACGTGCATTCAAAAAGGTAAAAACTCTGCCTTTCTTATCTGTTCACGAAGTGTTTCACCGAGAACATAGTAATGAAGATATTAGAGAAAGAAAGAACGCGAGAAATAGTGCTGTATTCGGAGAGGCGGCGGAGAAATGCAGATCATAGGCATGAAAACTAAACTCGTCGTTTTTGAAACGAACTATACCTTCAGAATTTTCGACCTATTCGAGATCGAATGTTTGAATACGAGTGAACCCGGTGCATAACTTTCTCTTAGGCCTGGATCAGGAGCAAACCCTTGGGTAATATGAGGTAAAACTTTGGTAAAAGTAAGGGAAAGGAAAATCTAATGGATAATTCTATAAAAGCGAGTATTTCGTGGAAAGTTGGAAATTTCTGGAATCCAGGAAATTCCTGGGAAAATGCAGTCGCAGTGAGGGCATAAGGTTACCTATGGTAATCAGCAACCTCCAACATACTTTCAGGCTTGAGACTCTTCCGTTTTCAACGCAGTATATAACACTTTCACCCCATGCAGCAGTCTATGGCTGGGTTAGGTAAAGTCTTCAGAGGTGGGATTCATGAGTGTTCCTGGGTAGGCCCTAACCTTGCTGCGCATCGGGAATGGACGAGTTTCTCGCGTGTTCTCCAGGCCACACCCATTTTGAGTCCATGTTCCCCTAAGAAAACATTAAGAAATTCAGATTTTTTCATCGCAGCACAAATACACATCAACCGAACGATTGTTGGCATTAGTGTTTGCGTTTTATAAAATGTAAACTGGCGCATCGTTGTATCGAAGGTATGATGGATGTAAGCCGGGTACGCGAAAAAATAAGGAAATTATTTTCGCCATACATGGTCCAACCAGACATTCTAGGCCGGGATTCATGAAACGCTAGCCCTGCAGACAAACGGGTGCTAGCGCAACAGGTTATCACATAGAATACGTAATGTTGAGAGACGCAGGACGCAAAGGTTGGTTTGCTGACCTGATTTCCTTGGGTTTGCGTTCATGAATCCTAACCCTGGTGTGATTTATCCTGCTTTTTTTTACCAACACTTGTCATTAGTGACTGAAAATAGTCCATGGAACAACATATACCCAATTTCCCTTGTAGAACTCGTCCACATGGGCGGGAAAGTCCCGAGAATGTTCAAGAATCCCACCACAGCTCTTCAGGAGCCACTAATCAACCCTTACCTCACACCCCTCGCCCTCAACGTGCCATAAGACCCTCACTGCCCCGCCAGCTCAAGCTGTCATAACTCAACAGGTCTCCTCCACTTCCAAAGTGCCGGACGTGACAGCGCCCGGATGCAGGCGGCGGCGCGGTGGCGGCTCGCGTCGCTGTTGTGGCGACGGCGGCGACGTCGTCGGCCGCAGCGCCAGCAGATGCTCATACATTTTAAATGCTACTAATGCTATGACATTCATAACGTCACGAGGCACGCAAACCACCATCTCGCGCGTTCGCTTACGATCGCACTCCTCCGCCGCGGGCCTGGGCGGATGAGGAGCAGCCCGCACAGAAAACACCATCTCACATACATAGCGGAATAAGGAAGCGCATTGGGGAACAAGGGCACCCCCTTGAAATGGCGAAAAAGACCCTGGACGGGCGGGAATGTGCGTAATCTAGGCAGCAATTCTAACGAGATGTACATCACTGCGAACCTACTCTGGAACAAGAAGAAATCCAGAGAAAATAGCAAAATCTCCGTCTCACAGTTCAAGTCTTCCCTGGAGTTACTTTACCTTAGTGCTTGGTCCACTTTTTTCATGTTCTGATCGTTTTTTTAGAAATGCGGACGTTTACCTCAGCTAATTTTAAAAAATTATCTTCCTAGAAATTCGAGGAAACCTCTATGTTATTTTGTTCAGGCACAAGAATTACACATGTTTTACAATAAACGACTATTTTCGTCTTTGCCCACTAATCCTACCCTCCGTTCAAAATTAAGGCGCAGGTGACGAACGTCACGAAACCATTTTTTGGCGCATCTTTTCTGGTGGTAGAAAATAAATGAATGAATAAATAAAAATAGGGCAAAATATTTTGCATTGATGAAAGGTCTATGTTTACATGAGGCGGAAAATGAGTAAGATATAAATAGCCCACGAGAATCTAAAAATAACGCCATCGTTCGGAAGCACCAGAGGAACTCCCTAGAAAATGCTCTTAAAATCCAGAAAAGTAGACCCGCAATTAATACGGAGCTGGAGGGGACTAACAGTTCATCTTGCCTGCTCTGGAAAAGAATAAACAAAAATGGTAAGTAATCAAATAATAACTACTTAATTCCACTGGTTTCTTTATCCCGTTATACAAATGACTAAAAAGAAACAACAACACAAAGAGAACAATGTGCTAGCTAATGTACTTGAGACCGAATAAAAACCGAATAATTTGTTGCATTAAAAAAAAACCAGGAAAAATAAAACATTCAGATGTTTAAGGATGAGATAACTCTGAGGTTCCCATTGTCTTTCATACAGCAGTACATTGTCTCCTACATTGGATCACTCCAATTTTCCATTTATTCGAAATCGAATGAATGCGAATAAAATAAATTTGGCTTCCAAATATCGAATATTTCGAATAAACCGAAAATTCAAAATTTCTCATATTAGAGACTAATACTGCATAGAACGAAAGACAAGAAAAGTCGTGGAGCTCATTCATTTCCGAATCTTTGATTGTTAGAATCGCTCTCTAAAATATTCACGAATTTCATGAAATTATTCAGTTTTTATCCCGTCCCAAGTATGGTAGATAAAATGTGAAAGCTAGCAAATATCCTGCAAATTCAGGATGTTAGTACGGCATGCCTCGCGATAAAAAAACCAAAACCCAGGACAGAAACCAAGGAAATCCCACCTTTCGAGCGTCTTCCTGTTTTTCTCCGTTTTTCTCTTCCTCCTCGTCGTGTGCTGCTTCATCAAGCTGTCCAATTAGCTCAGCGTCTTCCTGGGAGAGTTCACCTCCACGTTCTTGCATCTCCTCCAGTCGCTGTCTCAGCAGCGTGAGATTCCTGTGGAAAAAAAAAACTCGAGGTTTCCATACATTTTTGGAATTAACGGAACAAATTGCCTTGCTATCTAGACACTGAAAATGCACCCAAAAACTTTTCAAAAAAAAGCGTACTGTCCGATTTTCTTCCAGTGGAACATGTCAGCAGCGCGGCTCGATCAAGGCGAAAGCAGCAGGAAGCGCGACGAGAACACAAGCCAAAATACTAATTCATCAAAGAAAACTTGCAACTGTCGCGGATGTGGAGAAAACAGCGCTGTGGGTGCACTTTCGAGTTTCGTTAGTCTCTCCCTCCAAGCACTCACTGCAAATTCGCTTCAGCGCTCCGGAATGTCTCCTCGATATCCCTCCTTGTTTGCTCTTCATCCTCATCACACTGCTCGCCTTCCGCCACCGCGGGATTCCCGGGCTGTTTTGCCGGCTCCTGGCCGGGATCGGCGACGGCGCCTTTGGCCCCGCTCGATTCCTTGGCTTCCGAGCCGCTCTGCACACCATCACTCGACTCATGTCGGCTGGCCTCATCTGCCGACGAAGCTGCTTCGATCTTCTTCTTCGTTTCGAGCAGAATCGATGAGGCCGCGGCTAGAAGCAGGGGTAAATTAACGATGATAAACGAGCGGTGGCAAATGTGATTACTGCAGGAGAAGTGGTGAAAAACCAGCGACGGGTCACACGCACACACACACACATACAGCTACACCACATACCCTGGTTCTCGGCGAGCAGTCTACGGATCTCCTTCATTCGCTCCTTCCGTGCCTCCATCGCCAGCAGCTTCTCTTTGATCACCTGATTCACATGCTCGCGCCTGGAAACGACGCATTAATAACTATGTGGAAATGCAAGCTCGCCAGCAACAAGGGAATCATGCAAATTGCTGTAGAATTCTTCCCATGTTCAAACCTCGTTTCATTTAAAGTGATAGCCTATGAGAAATTAGAGCAAAAACCAGCTAGAGCAATAGTTGACGAATTTACAGGTCAAAACTGACAAACGAAGGATACTATGATGGAAACGAATGAGTTGTTCTCATTAATGGAACTTAATCGTCACGGAAGTTTGGCTGTTTTACTTCTAGCAGGAATTTTTCTGGAACCATAAATCCTCCTCAACCGTTGCGGTATTAACCGATGGTCGGAAAAAAAATTGACGCTCTCTGAAAAAGGTCACCCCCCCCCCTCCCACTTCCCCAATCCGCTAGCTTATTTGGTGGAATAATTGAGGAATCGTGCAAGTGGGCAAGTTTATAAGATCACAATGGAAAAAAGATGGAGAAGAAAGTATTTGTGGACAAGGTATAAACGCCATTTTTGCACCGTGTAGGGGGAGAACTTATTGACCTGCGAAAGGATGTAAGGAATCATGCAGGATAAGGGAAAGGTGCAAAAGAATAGATCTTCTCTGCCTCATTCCAAAATTTCCAGGAGCATTTTCGAAAGCAAGAGTTATGTAGCTGTCTTCCGAAACAGAGATACCAGAGATGCCAGACAACAGGTGGAGGATCAATGGGAGTATGTTATAAAGGATGTCAAAAACGGATAAGATGTGTACTTTCTTTTGAACAAACAGCAGTGGCCAGGTTTTTTTTAAATCCTTCTCATACTTCTCATCGTAGACGCATAATATTCAAAATACAAATGGAAAAGGACGAAATAACCAAACAGAGCTCTCATCCTCAGAATGAGAAGCAAGCAAGAAAAAGAGCAAAAAATGGGGGGTAATAAACATGAGTGAAATATCAACGTCAAAAAGTCAAAACAATGGAGTTAGAGGACCTTGTCATGAAAACCCACGGGGTATAGGTCCGACCAGTCGCTGAATGCATAGTAAGTGAGGTTACCCAGGCTGAATGTGTTAATCAATAAATTTGAATTTACAAACAAAAAAACAAGAATGACCATCCACATTTACCCGTCGTTAGCACCGGTGTTAACAGATTTACCCATGGTAAACTCAATGATGCATGCAACCTTAGGGATTATAAAGTTATCTGAAAGGAAATAGAGAAATTGAAACCCAGAATTACTCCCACAGTGCCGATTTGAACGAAAAATCTGAGACTAGAATGAGTAATCAACACAATGATGACCGTGCGATCCATCGGCGAGCTGCGCCTGCTCCTTGTATAGGCCAAAAATGTATCGCTTAGCCTCAACATTTTCGCTGCTTTCTTGGATTTTAACAGACTGAAACGCATAATTCCTTAAGATCAAAAGGATCAGAAAGAGAGAAGATATTGAACTTGTGAAGCAAAGGAAAAAGCAAAACTGGAGACACTGTGGGGCATGTGGGGACCGCATGCGTCGTTGAGATTACCCAAGGTAAACGTGGTAACACCGCACCAATTCACTCGTCGCTAACGACACGGGCGTCAATACTTCTACTCTGAAAAACCCCAATGATGCATCCAAGCCGAGAAAAGATAAGTACGGTTACTAATGGATTAATGATCGTCGACCACACCTTGAAGCAAAATAGCAATTTGATATGATCTTTCTCTTATTGAATAGATGGAATAATAAATGCATGATATTTAGAGGCAAGACGACAGAAAAATTGAGCTGGCCATCATAAGAAAAGACACGCAGCTGCTTTTTTAAAAGAGGTCTCACATTTTCAAACAGTGAAAGCCACACAGTTACAGCCACATTCTAGAGAACGAAAGAAAGAAATGGGCAAAAAAATCTTCTGAAAATTGGCAAATTCCCATCGGTTGAACGCCTGGTAAACTAACCAGTGCAACTGCTGCTCGGGATTCTCACAACAATAAAGTCGTTATGGCTGGCAGGTTGTCAACCTGGACTAGTGAAATGGCTGCATTGCCGCGCAAGTTGAGGCAGCTGTGCCGAAGCCATTGAAACTCGCACAGCCATTACAGAGTCGGGCAATTGCGCATCTGGCATCATCTACGACGTCAACTACCAAATGGTGGAATGCATAGCTACAGCTCTGATGGTGGCCTCGTAAAAATTTATTCCGCTAAGAGGACGAGAATGAGCAAATTCAGAACATCTGAGAAAGTAGCAAAGTGCAGAGGGTGGAAGCGCGGGAAAGCTGCCATCAAGATTACAGGATTTTTCCTTGGAAATTTTACATTTCGCATTAGTGTTTTAGATTGCAGGGATTTTTACAAACTTTTCATTCTGCAGTGGGGAACCTTCACGAACTAGGGTTAAGCATTTGAAAAACGTATAATTAAAATTTAGTTCGATATATAGACGGTCTTTCAAGGAAATTGCCAATCCACGCTCGACAAGAGGGGGAAGGTTCTCTATTCCCGATGAGAGAAATTGTTCTGCAGGACGACTTCTTTAAAAGGTAAATTATACTCAGGAGTCGAGGCGCTCACATACCGCCAGGGAGAGGAGAAGGAAGAGAATAGGGTTGGAACATGGCCAGACGGGATTCAAAATTATGGAGAACACAACGAAAAAATAGAATAATTGAAAGAGTAATTAAAATCAAATACTGAAAAGAAAAATGGAAATATAAAATCTAAACGAAGCTAAGCGAATGAAAATATACGAGAAAACAATGGAAATGGCAAGTAAAAAAATCGATGGCATAGATTGCACGCATCATTGAGATTACCCAGAGCAAATGCGTTTACGTCCGTGCCAACGGTTGGTAAATTTATGTGGTGCCCACACGTTTACCCTCAGTGATCTCAGTGATGCTTGCGACCTCATCCTACCGCCTCTTCCACTCGTTACCACTACTGCTAGGGGTATACTCGGGAAAGCTAACAAGGACGTGCTTACCTAAGATTGTTTGAAATATCGTCACAAATTTATTAAGATTTCCTTGGTTTTCTTCATAGAACCAGACAGAAAGTATCCTTCTGTTGAAAAAAAATTCGTTTACAGCGGTAATTTAAATGAGGGATTGCACCACACTAGAAAGATACAGAGAAAGCGACTAAGTCTATAAGGTAAACAAAATAAATAAATAAATATAAATACGTAACCCAATGGAGTACTCTCAAACCATTCATACTGGTCTCTTTCACAAATCAGTCGCACTCGTAAACCTTCTTTCAACGGGTTTTCCTGGCAAAACTAATCAAATCCTAACAAAACGCCTTCAAGACCAGTAAACCAGTAAGCACGAGAAGCTCTCTGAACCACCCACCGCTCCCTCTCCTTGCGGACATTCTCTCGAATCTGTCGTCGACGCGCCTCCAGAGGGTCCTCGGGCTCTTTCTCTTCGGCCTGTGGCTCCTCGACCACTGGAATCGGTGGGATCCGCTCCACATCGTTGGCGATGGCAGTCAACGCAGCAGTGACCTCAGCCTTCTGGGACATAAGCGAGATTACGGAGGTGGACTAAACCGTCTCCAGTTTTTCTAAACTACGACGAAGGCAGAAAACACTCACGTGCTTCTCCTCATCGGCCCCCACTTGAATTCCTGCCTTCAGTGCTGCCTTTCTCAGCTCTTCGGCTTCTTTCTGCTTTTTTTGTATTTCTGCTCTGTTGGCCGACACTAAAATTAATACGCATGGTCCATCTGAATAGCAAAGGCATTTCGGGAGCAGCGCAGAAATTTGGGCCTGGACGCACCATTGGGATTACCCAAGGTAAACGCGGCCCGTGCTAACGATGGGTAAATATGCGAGGTGTTGACACATTTACTCTGGGTAACCTCAACCATACATGCGGTCCGGGGAATATATAACTTAATCTGCAAGCATACAGTTCGTGCCTTGTTACTTCCTGAGTCTCGCACGCTTCTACCCATTTTTTCTCTGATCCCTCTTAGAACATAGCCTAGGGCAAAAAATAGGTTAGATATGAGGTTTTATTCAGAAACTTCAGATTACTAACTCTATTAAAGACAAGTTTCTGCACAGTAATATCATAAGGCATCCTATACTGATGCCTCACACCTCAGCCTGTGGCGGGATTCATAGGTGTTTCCGGGAAGATCGTAACCCTCCTGCTCTTCGTTAATGGATCAGTTCCTTGGGAAAAATGTGCGATATTACTTGTTCATTACGGTCAGGTATGAGAACTGAAGCTGTATGCATCACTGAGATTACCCAGGGTAAACATGACAACACTCCTCAAATTCACCCGTCGCTGGCATGAGCGTCAACACGTTTACCAAAAATCTTAACGATGAGAGTAATTTTAATAGGAGGGTGATCTCAATGATGCATCCAGGTCCAGGAGAACTATGTAGTTCGCTTTATGAACCACTACCTTTCCGAGAAAGTTCATGATTTATGCTAAACTGGTGTTTTTTGTTGTTTTAAGAAAGTTCAACCGGTGATTTCCGCTTTTTAAAGACAAAATACTACGATAAGACTCAAGCAGCACTTCAATACTTATTGTTGTTGGCTCTAATATCCTTGAAGGACTAGATGTCCATACTTCTCCCCAAAGTAGTCAAAAAAATTGCACGCTCACCACGCTCTGCCACCCTTTTTGGTATGCAGGTAAACCAATGGAATAACAACTACGGCGTTATTTGCTTTCACCACGTCGCAAACAAGCATTCAACGAAAATGACTGGTGTTTTCTTTTGGGAAGCAATAACGTATATAGAGGAATTCTTAAAATTCATGATTCACTGGAATGAGAAAAGTCGAGAGACAACGTATAATCAGGGCAGGTGTTGAAAACGAGGTTCCTCTATTATAACGCTTACTAAACAGCTTTCCAGCGAACAAACTAAAATTTTCATTTTTTCCCCCTTTCCTATCCCAATACCTGTTCATTATAGTCCCCAAAGCTGCAGATTTGAAACAGATACCCTATAAGCCACAAATTTGGCGTACAAACCTTCCTTCTTCGCCTTTTTCACCTCGGCGACAGCGGCAGTGGCGGCGCTCTTCAACTCTTCGGTCTTGTTTCTGCGCAGCTCCAGCATTGATGTTCGCTGAAATTAAAAAAAAATAATTGGTTACGAAGGCACTTTCCGGATATGGGTTCCTCAAAATTTTGGCGTCGGATTTCCTGCATGGAAGCGATACTCTCCGTGACGAGTGAATTCAAATATTACTTTAAATAAATAATAAAGTTTAAATATTGTAACCGAAGTTCCGTCTTCCAAAGCATCATTAATAAGGGGTTGATCAGTTCACAGTTAATCAGTTTACAATTAACAAGTAACAATAAGCTTTGCGTTTTCATGGAATTGCCTCAGGCCTTGCTTCACTATCTTACAAGGAAAATGCACGAATTTAAGCTGCGATTTCGAAACGAGTCACATATGGTAGGAAGGCTTGTCCCAAACGATGCTATAGATTGTACTTGAATTTTGCTAAATGGTTAATACAAGCTCAAAATTCCACGTCGATGATTTCCTACCGCACTGACATTCACCGCCTTCTCGCGCAGAGGTGCAGCTGGATGGCCGAGTGGATAGTAACGCAGACTCGTAGGCGGAGGCTCGAGGGTTTGAATCCCGTCTCTATGTTTTGTTTTGCAAACTTCCATTTCTAACCTTCAACGGAATTCGGAGCTGTTCAAGGGGTGAATGAGCAACAACTACGAGCGCTTCTTTGGAAATAGGAGATAAATGCTCTATTCTTGGTATTGATGTGATGTCGCTGGTAAGACAAAATATTCTCACGTACGATATAACCTAATCGGTCAGTTTCTCATTCTTTACCTGCTTGAAATGTCCGACTGCCCACGCGATTTGCCCTTTTGTTGGCCAAATTGGGCCAGGGTGATATCAACAACGCAACTGGCCGAGAGCCCAAGATGGCAGAGGCCTTTGAGAGATCCTACTCGATGCGGCTTACTGTGTCTTGACTGCAGAAGTCGACGGATATTTTGAAGAGGACAACGACGAGAAAATCGACGTCGATAGCGACCTAGACTGTGAGAACCATCGAACTCGCAGTTTATCCGCGAACGCCCTCTACGTCGAATTCGGGGCAAGCCTGAACAGCTCCAAATTCCGTTAAAGGTTAGAAATGAAAGTTTGCAAAACGAAACGCGACAAAGACAAAGGGATTCAAACCCTCGAGCCTCTGCCTACGAGCCTGCGTCTTTACCCATTCGGCCATCCAGCTGTACCTCTGCGCGTGAAGGCGGTGAATGTCAGTGCGGTAGGAAATCATCGACGTGGAATTTTGAGCTTGTATTAACCATTTCGCAAAATTCAAGTATAACCTGCAACATCGTTCGGGACAAGCCTTCACCATATATGTCTCGTTTCAAAATCGCAGCTTGAGTTCGTGCACTTCCCTTGTTAGGACGAAATAAAAATGAAATAACCCAATTAATTCAATTATCAATAATGAATTGGATCCAAGCAACTCAAATGTTAGGAGAACAGGAGGTTCTAAACCTCCTCTTATAATACCTCGATGGTTGTACTTCTCCCTCATTTCCAGAAATCCGGAATTTCGACTTACTCGAAATCGAATTTTCGAATTCAAGTGTGTGTATCTACTCAGGCACTTTCACCGGGTTGCCCGAAGCATCCTACGCGGCCTTCCCGATACAAACTATGCGGTCTGGCAGGTCTATTTCCGTGGCTTGCCCGGTAATGAGTGGACTTCATTCAAAGCATGAGACGGGGCCTGCCCGGTGTCTGAGAAGAAAGACAGGTACCTGATAAGAAAAGGCAGGGGCCTGCCCGGTATCTTAGAACTGTTGTAGGGCTACCCGGTGAAAGTGCCTGAGTAGTGTATTACCCGGTTGATTCGGTTGTAAGTATTATATAATTGCCCCTGGATTCTAACAAAACAACCACGTATAAAATGCAAGTCTCGTTTGCCCCATACCCGTTCGTATAAGAGGTCATCTTTTTCTTAATTTGACCAAAGTCCAAGTGGCACGAACGAATGAGTGTGGGATACTGATTCGGGTTGCCGCTGACGATCTCTTACAAACTACGCAAGAAAAAAGCACCGCTCAACAGGGTCATGAGTTCCCGAGAAAATGGCGTTTCGGGAAGGGATCTGGGCATCCACCTCTTGTGTTTCAGTAATCTGCTCTGAAAGTGGCTAATTAAAGGAAGATGACATCTCGGATAGAAGCATGCATCCGGACGATAATCCTCAAATATTTTCACGTCCTGCCTGCTTATGCATAGTCCTTCTCGAGACCATAGACGGTCCTCAATTTGCTCCAGAAATGTAAACAACGAGTTGAGTTCACATCTCCGAGTTTTAATATCTCGCTTCGACTGGTCACGTTCCGTATGTAGCTGCGAGGACCATTTCGAACGGGGGTAAGCACATGTATAGGCATCGTGCCAATCTGTTGGACGCAGATGGCTCCGCTACAGAGCAAGCTCATATTGCTTACCAGCCGAATATGTAATTAACGCCAGCGTTTGCATATCTTCCGGGGACACTCAAGCCTGGACCAAGAAAAAAAAACGGGCGGGTCATCCTTAATTCGCAAATCCACTTCCTTCAATGATTTAAGTAACGAGGAAAGTAAACGGAAAAAATTAAATTTAACCCGCTCGAGCAAGTCTTGCCGTGCAAAATAAGTGAATGTTAAGCAATAAATAGAAATAGAGGAGTCAATTTATGGATAAAAACTCTGAGGCATTTACATGCTAAGAAGAAAAGAGGGAAGGAAGAAGAAACAGCTGGGGCAGGTGATGTAAACCGTTCCAGAAAAAAAAAAACTTGCAGCGAAGCCAGGCCCCCAACTAAGAAGCAATTTTTCGCAAACAAAAACACCATATTGGCAACTACTCACGCTTTTCTTATGACGCTGTAACGTCTCGACGAGCTTCTCGTTCAGTTCTGCAGCTGCCAACGCCTTCAGAGAAACCTGCTCCAGCTCCCTCAGCGTTTCCTTGATCAGCTCCTCGTCGTTTTCTAAAGTAAACAACCAAAACTGTCAACATATGTGAAGAATGCACACTCGAATCAACTATAGAAACCACACCGTCTTCTTCGTTGTCTTCTCCCTCTTTTTTCGCGCTATCATCCCCTTCTTTCTTCTCATCCTTCTTTTCATCTTTATTTTCCATGTTTTCAATTTCAGCAGCGACGTCCTTCGTGGCCTGATCATGTATTTCCTGGAAAAATTACGATAGCATCGACGCTATCACGTCAAGATAACGCTGCGGTAAGGTAACAACGAACCACAATGTTCCGGAGGACTCCCAGGAACGCATTCTCCTGCGCGGTCATCATGTCAAACGCCTCAATCAACTTCGCCATGAGGGCGCGATCCGGCTGAAACAAGGTTTAGATAAAGTCGCTGTTGATATAATACATACATAGTTTACAAGAAAAGGTGCTTCTCCTAGGCTTTTTTCATATTTAGTGTGAAAAATGTATCTACCCACACAGAAGTAGCGGACGCCCAAAGAAGACTATAAAATCCCGTTTATAAACCAGAGATAGTATCTCTATGAGCACACTTCTACTTATTTTCATTTTTAATAATATTTTATGGGTAATTTCAACAATAACCGCTGAATTTTTTGCCTGACCACGACCCCTTTCACTCTCAAGAAAAAACTTTTTGGTGTGTAGGCAATTCCAGTATTCTCTCATTCCACAAATCACTGATGTTTCGAGGCCACCTCTTTCCGCACCATGAGATTCTCGGTATTTATTTGGGAAACCCCTCAACAGCCCGATTCTGGACGATCCATGGATCGCCGAGTAGCACTTAGCATAAACTTCTTTTTTCTGTCAGAATAAGTTGTCCAGGAATTCGAACGATTTGCTAAACCTACATACGTACATACATGTGCATGCTACTCGTTTGTGTTTGCAAGTTGACAAAAAATTGTAAAATCGTACCATCAGCTTTTACACGTCTGTCTAGACATGAGGACCCCTCAGTGGTCCGATTCACTGTAATGGCTCCAATAGTAAGGACTAAGATATTAAAATGGGGTCACGGCATTTAATCAAAGAGGACATTTGCGATGAAAATGTAGTATGGTTTACTCCGGTGGAAAAATTCCAGTAGATTACGTGTGCCTTCGAGCAGATTTCGCTTATTTTTCTCCGAAATATTTCCCGATTTCTCCCGAAAATTACACGCAAATCTCCAGAAAGCGAAATCCACTGGAATTTACCCGAATTCCGCCCGAAAAATAAGCGAGATCTCTCGAGTATCCGATACTCTACACGGTGGTCCCATGGAGTAGCACTACCGTGGGGAAGAGAATCTCTGAGTGTTTTGAACACGAAATATAGCGTAACTTGCTACACCTGGCTGTAAAGCCCCACCTCAGTGAATCCAGTTCACGTGCTCCGTAGATTAAGTAGGTGAATTTTTCTTAATTCAACATGGAATAATTCCATTTTTGGGGAAACCAGGTAATTTTTCTTGCGTTCATGGTAAGTGAAATTTGTGAATTTTTTTCAGACATAATTCACCTCTCAAGGCTAAAGAACAATGGCAATAATTATTGAAAAACGAACTACCAGAAAAATTAACGAAAAATAAGCGAAATCTACTGGAATTTTTCCACCTGAGTATGAGTTCGTCTATCCGTATGCGCTCGAAACTGGTAGCGCAAGTGATTAGAGCACACTTTACCATCTTTTGCACCTTTTCCCAAAATCGTAAACAGTTCAATTTATAGAACTAGGATGGATAAAACTCCTCCTACAAAGGCGTCCAAATAATCGACGTCAGCATGACATCCACTCCTATTTCAGGGAAAAAGGAATATAACAGATGCAGACTGAAAAATCAGATTTTTGCGGAAAACGACAAGTGCGATGAATATGTATTCCAGAGAAGAAAGACGGAATTGGCGAAAACTCGTGGATGACCGAGTAGCAGAGCCCCATACTGGATTACAGGCTCAAGTCAAAAATGTTTCGCCTACAGCTGTACAGGACTTGCAGAGTGCTGTAAAACGTGTAAAGAAAATTGTGAGAAAAAACGAACGAAAAAGAAAATGTGGCTGCAAAATCCACTAATGCGTATTTATTCAATTACACAGTCTTCAGTGGTAGAAAAACTCTGTTAGATGATGTCACGAGAAATCAGTGAAAGTCACAATAGAATAATAGGTAAAGTGAGATTTCTTTTCAAAGAACTGCAGCGGAGGATGAGGAGGATGAGTAAGAAGGACAGCTCAAAAACACAACGACATATCTCACCCTCCACATGGCCGCATCCAGGAGTTCATTCATTTTTCGCTATTGTAGTCTGGTGAATACTGCACAATGGAGTCCAACAGCGAGGCACCTGTGGTCATGTGAGAGAAATTGCGTCATTTGGAGCTTTTGCATGTTAACAGGCGTGTGCCAACACCTCTTCATGATAGTGCAAAACACCTTTTTCTATTAGGACCAGGAAGAAATATTCAGATGGTTAGGAAGAGATGGAGCAGTGAGGCACTCTGTCATTCACGGGACATTTGTGCTGCGATTTTCGATGATTTTTGTAGGATTCATGTGATCAATCTAGCGAAATCGTGCAACCTTCCCTGGGTGGGATCCATAAAACATTTACTACGGAAACCAACGACGGTCAGGGTCATTGGATACCCTATAGACAACGTAACGTTAGCAGAGGCAAGAAGCAAAAATAAGTTTGCTATCCGGGTTTCGCTCGGCCATGCGTTCAAAGGCCATATATGTACACCATCGAGATTACCCATGATAAACGGGTTAACACCACACACATTTGCCCATTGTCAACATGGGTGTCAACAAGTTTACCTTGGGTATCCTCAGTGATGCATCCAGGCCCTGAGTCCTAGCCTCGGTATACCCAAACCAAAAGCCAACATAGATGTTTCCAACCATTCTTGTGGAATGATCTAATGTACGTAACTGCAATCCAAAGTAAACCTCCGTCATAAAATTTCAGATGAGCTCTGAAGCTCTTGATTTCCAGTGTTTGGAGGACTAAAGGATAATAACTTTAGCACTTGAAGACGATTGGAAATCAAAAAGTCTCTTGAAAAGAATGGGACCACATTTATCCAAATCTGAGCAAGACTGCACTTCGAGCCCCTGCCAACATCTCACAAGAAATCCAAAGGATTCCAAAATAAAAGGTCAAATCGTTGCCGTAATTGTAGCTTAAATTCAAATACCCAACCTACATAGAGTATGGGACTTCTGAAAGCCGAGGTCCCATTAGAATTTTCACTTAGGTTTGAGCTATGAAGATGCCTTGAAGAAAACCTGAGAGAATAATAATCAGGAGGTGCCGATGTGAAAGCGCAATACTGCTGTGGTGCGATGACGTCATCAATGTCCATTTCCAGATATTCAAACTTGTGAGAGAGGACAACACAGCGGTTCACCATGGGTCGAATAAAAAATACCACAACGCTCAAATCCCATTCGTATTTTGAGGCGTCCATCTGTCCCATGATACCGGTGCCATATCCGTCTATCCGGATGAACTTTTACAGGATAGCAGAGCATCTGAGCGATACTATCACGTCCCCCAGATTTCTATATCTAGCTGAATGACATATACTGGATGTGAGCGCAGGATGTAGGTTAATCTCTGTCATAACGACCGGATTCCATAGCAGTCAACGAAGTTGTAAAGTTGTATTTTATTCCCTCGTGTACCCATCAATTCGTATTAGTAACAGCATACATGGACGTCCCGTGAATGGTCCAAAGGCCGCATGCATCATTGAGACTACCCAGGGTAAACGTGCTAACACCACACAAGCTGACCCATACTTAACGAGGCTGTTAGCTCGTTTACCCTGGATAATCTCAATGATGCGATCGAGCCTAAAAATTCTTACTGCTCAGAGCCAACAACATTCCCAAGAAGAAATTGATATGTTTCACAGCTTCAACTCCATGTCGCTACAACTTTCCAGGCATTATTTGCCAGTTTTCACCTCTAAGGCTTTCCTATTTCAGTGTGCCAGACGAGCTACAACATTCCCAGCCACACTGGATAAATCCGTACACCAGGTGGAATGAAATGCACTTTGCGGCCGCAAACTCTAAGAACTACCGCAGATTTCTTTGCCTAATGAGGTGAGAAAAACGTCTCTCGGCACATCCTGATTTCCAGCAAAATTGACGGTAATGTATTGAGAACACCAATACAATGTATCCATTATGATCGAGATAGACAGGTGGGCGTAAAGTCACTGCAAAGCAGTGTGAGTCACTAACCAGTTCATACTAATATTCTAGCCCTGGCCTACCGTGGAATTTGAATCTTCAGTTGTGAACAGATGAAATTGAATACAACCGAGAAACCGGAAATTTCGAAGTTCCTTTTCAAAAGAAATCGTTCTGAATTCGAGAAGTTACCTACATACTTCCGCGCCACGAGGTCCGCGCCATTCATTTGATATTGCCTATGATCGGCATGATCCACGTTCCCAAAACCACCCTAACCTTCCCATAGACCCCAGTGGTGGAATTCAGGAACGTTCCTGGGAATGCTGTGAGCTTTCCGCTCATTTAGAGTGGACGAGCTTGTTAAGCAAGTTGTCACATATCCTGCTGTCTCAGGCATTAGAAAAACTGTGGTGAGATTCATTCATGGAAGCTTGCCAGAACCTTCCCGGGAACATTCACGAATTTCACCTCTGGTTCATTGTGGAAGAGCAGGAATCCATGATTCAAATCACAATCCTCCTGGGAATGTTCATGTATGTAATTCATGTAATGTTGACTAGCAGTATTTTGGTAGGAGAAACCCTCAACCACATTTCTAACGGAAATGTGGACCAAGCATCGCTGTTATCCATGAGTCACCAGACAACCGTGGGTGGGTCTCCACTTCCCGTCATCAATCGTGTGCGCACATTGAACCATACTTTACACCCCTGGCTTTCAAGTGAAGTCCATGAAGTTACAGAGAGGACAAATTACTGGACTGGGACTCATGGAACCATAACCATGCAAACCATGGTAAGCATCAATGGTTACCCTTTGGCCGTAAAAATTGGTTTGTTAACCCGATCTCCTCGATTATGCGCTTATGAATCCCAGCCCTGCTGTCACTCCAACGACAAAGCAGCAACCCCATGCAAAGATAGTACTACGTGAATAGTCTGGCCTAGTAGGAGAACGTCACTCCAGAAAAAGTCCTGGACGGGCCTTGATAAGTTTCTTATAGGAGTTGTGGCTGTCACAGGCCAATAAAGCACAGGACGTAAGTCCAGGGAAGGCAAAAACATGCAGGAACGAGCAATTTGCAGGCGAGAGGCAAAGGATTCGATCAATTCGGAGTTTGATTTGCAAGATATTTAGCCAGGATTTTCAGGAAATTTCAAGGTTATTTCTGCACCCAAAAATGCATCAACAAGGCTAAATTTGTCCCTGTTCTTCAGCCAGACGGTGCTGGCGCTACTTATCTCGCCTAACGGCGCCATCCACACAAGTGCGAGAAACGCCCGACCGACTGCGAATGTCCAAACGCAAAAACGCACATTTTCACTGGTCGACAGGCCTCGCAACGTCCTCAACAGCTGGTCTTTCTTCACACGGATCATCTCGATGCTCTCGGCGATGTGTTTGTGGCGAATCAGCTGCAATTACCAGTCAGTAGCTACTTTATAAGGGTAACAAAGTACATTCCAAGGACAACTCACTATATTGTCGTCTGACGACGGCGTCTGTGCTTCCTCGGCTGACATTTTTACTGTGGTAAATCTGTTTCCGGACGGAAAATCGGCAGTAGCAGGACAGCGGCAGGGGCAAGTACTGTACGGAACGAAACGGTCGACCTCAACGGCCGGCTGGTTGGTCGAGCAGAGGCAGTGCAAGGTGGGGGTGGGCGATAGGCGATCGATACAGGCACAAGGCGACCGAATCGAATAGTTCGGACCGGCGGTCGGTCGGAGGAACAGCGCCGCCGCGCCGCTGGAGCCGCTTAGTGGCCAGGATTCGTTTGCTCAGGCACCAGGCAGCCGGTTGAACTCCGGCTGGGTTGCCTGACTTCGAGTAACTGCTGAATTATCACTCGAAAACACCGCGTGGTCTGACAGTACGAACTGTCCTGGAGGTGGGGGGGGGGGGAATCATGAAGTTCAGCAGCACACAACCAGCGCTTCCCTATTGTTGCCCCCAAATCCTCGCATTAAATGTACTAGCAGACGTTTCGCTAACTCTCTGTTTACTGAAACTCTACTGGTAAAGAAAAACCGCTGTGCAAACAGAATGGCACTGGAGAGTTCCCGAAAAAGCGAGATTACTTCTGGAAAGACTTCCTGAACCCTATTTGCCCTAGTGTTAGCGGCGAGATACAAGTAGTGTCGTTTTCTTTTGAACATCTGTGGAAGGAAGGGTAAACTTAGACGATTAGCCCTAAAAACCTCCAGAACCAGCCAGCGCCTGCACCCTGGCTTGCTGGCCTCCTTTGGATAACCTACTCCGGTTGTTAACCGAAAGGTTAGCGGTTTGAGCCCACTTGAGAGAGAAGCCTTTTGCAAAGTTCCAGCTAAACCGCATAAAAATGGTGTATCAATGCCATTGTCGAGAGTGGCGTGCTTCCGTGGCGCAATCGGCAGCGCGTTCGGCTGTTAACCGAAAGGTTGGTGGTTCGAGTCCACCCGGGAGCGAAACATTTTGCAAAGCGTGTCGTACAAAGCGCAATGCTTCAAATAATACAAAACGTTAAGCATCTAAAATAACCTCATTTAATAGTTTATACCCTCCTGAGTGTGTAGCACTGTACCTGGAAAGAGCATCAAGAGTTACTTCATGCAGTCAACCTATCGTAGAGCTTCCAGGTCACTTAACCCCCTCCTCCTTGGTGATTGGTTAAACTACATAAATTGATAAAATTTCGGAATCTGGCATCCAAAGCCAGGACGCTTCATTGGGATGACCTAGGGTAAACGTGCTAACGCCTGTGTTCACGAAGGGCAAATTTGAGGATTTTAACACATCTGCTCTGGGTAATCTCAGTCATGCATGCCGGCATAGGAATGTTCCCACGCAGGAAGCAGCTGTGTTGTAGGAAAACTATCGGACTAGGGCTCAGATGCATCACTGGATGGATGGATAATCTCATACCCATGGGTATGTTTACCTATAGGTAGAAGCTGGGTAAATACAACGTTACATAAGGGTAAATGTGTAGATGGATGGAGCGTAAAAGGTAAATCTGAGTTTACACATCTACCATGGGCAATCTCAAGGATGCATCCAGGCCCTGACTCTTTTACATTTTCTTCAAACAATCAGCACAGCGACGAATCCGGATAACCCGGCTCGGTCTGATCTAGGACCTAGGCCATATGTGGCCTATATGAAAAAGGCCCATTTCAAGTCCAACACGCTCAATGGACCACTAGGTTCAGAGCTATGCTTAGCCCTCCAAGTTCTGCTTCAGGGTGTTCCTTCGCAAAATTAACCATGTCATGTGGTGGGGGACCTTGTGGGATTCGGAATACCTCCAGTCAGTTTGGATTAGAAAATCTACAGGCCAAAAATTCCTAGCAGGCAAGAAGACGGATAAATTAATATATTCCAAAAGGGTTTGGCAGAAAACTCATTTAACAGGATTCATAACGGAGGAGAGGATCACCGGAATATAAGTACTACTCCAAGCCCTCCAGCAGCCATTTAGATGATTTATGCGTACACAGAAATGGAACATAATATAGTATTTGTACAGATATTTCAAAGAAACAGGCTTCACCAATTTCACTGAAAGACAACATAAAGTGAAAAATTCGGCAAACTTGTGGGATTGAATTGCAAATCAAAAAACGAAGAAACTCAAAAGGCTGAAGGAGGAAAAAGGTAGTGGGGAAGAATGGGAACAATGCAATGTGGCGTCGTCGAGCTGAAATTTCTCAGCAAATCAACGAGAAAAAAAAAGAAAAGAAGTGAAAACTCTGAGATTATGTTCATTCACAAGAAAGCACTGTATACATGAAATCAAGGAAGATCACCCATACTGACCCAAAGCCCGCAACAAGGATCAAACACTGGTATATATAGAGATCACCTGTACCTTAGGCAGCACCTAGACACCGTATTAGCTGGTGAGCAGTGAGCCCCTAGCCAACCCACTCAAAGAAATTGCACTTATCCGGTTGTCCCATCGCTTTGGAGCAACACCAGAACTTCTTCCCCTTGTTGGGACCCTCTTTTTGGACGGTCCTTTGCACGGCGGCAATACCACATATACATTGTTTGTCTGCAGGATCGTTTCCAGCCGCTACCCGTGCTGGACCGGTATTGCGTGCTCCGCGGAAATCACCTAGGAAGAAGAATATGTGACAAATAAAAGTAAGCTACTACTACATATGAGCACTTTTTGTCGGTGGAGATTTTCCACCCTTTACTTCCAAACCAAGGTTTGGATACTGAGTCGAAGTGGTGATTTATGGTTAAAGGGATCTCGCTATACGCATCCTGGGGTCCTGTTTTGGAATACTCGAACCCCTTCATAACCATGCTGCACGATACTTCGTCAGGAACTACGGGCGATTTCTGTTGCAATTTTCCAAGACAGCTTATCAGCACCGCTGCAAAGTCTGCGTGCAACGACGGCTGATGCGTTGGTAATTTTATCGCTGGTCACTACGCTCTGACGGTTCTGTGCTTGGAGTCCAAACACTTGCATTGGTTACTTATTTTATCACTTTTCAATTATTCTTAATTGTTTAAAAGCACATCGGAATCTCAAATATGGTAAGATGGTGCCGTCCCGGAGCCTCATTACGTATGAAATTCTTCGTTTCGTGGATTTTGTGGACTCCTGTTTTCAATATTTATTGGCGAGCTTTCGGTGTTTAACACCTTCGTCAGGCCTACAATACATTGCAACATATCATCTAGTACTCATGATAACAACTATGTTAGTGAGCAATGAGGAACTAGACTGACCAGGCTAGACTATGCAGATGACAAACAGGTCAGCAAGCGAGTCAGTAGAAGAATGAGAACTACAGAAGATGCGACATAAGGGACAGGGTCACAATCACGACCGCTCTATGTGATAAGCCTTAGTGTGTCTATCAGCTCATCCTTGCTGTTTATTTCCGGCATGAGGCGCTTTATCGCCAGAGCCTCGAGCAGCTTTCTTTCCAAAGGGCTTTCTAGTGAGCGGTGTAATACCGTAACCCTAACTTCGGGCGGATCTTCTCGTGTGTGGTGCAGGGTACGGTGATGCGAAAAGCTGTTGTTGGGATAGGACGAAGGCTTTCGCAATGCTCTTAAATGTTCATCGAGGCGTTTATGGAGAGGTCTTCCAGTCTCTTCAATATACCTTTGACCGCACCCATTACATGTTACCATGTATACTGTTCCCTGTAGTTGACATATTTTTCCTTCCGTACAATATGTACAACTACTCCGTCCACATTTTTCTTCGTAGATCCGCGATGATACAAGCAAGCTCCTCAAGTTTGGTGGTGGTCGGAATATCAGTTTTATCGGAAGACTTGACGATTTCACAATTTGGTTGACGTCCTTCGCACATTGTTCATTGAGGAAGGGTAATACGAGTGGTATTCCCCCAGCAACAAAATGTGGGCGCCACGATCTAGCTTCCAATGTTGTGTATCCATTATCTTCCAATATCTGTTTCACCGACTCATCCACTTCTTCCGAGTCTTCACTGCAAGTTCTCTCCTTTGTAACGACGAAGTTCCGTACCATATTGACTTTCATGTATAGAGGGTGCGCACTTCTAGAGTGCAGCAATATGTTCTTCGACTGAGGTTTTCTGAACCACCTGAACTCTTTCTTGCTTTGGCATATTCGGACCTTGGTGTTGAGGAACGGTAGAAAACCGTCCTCGTCAGGCAGTTCACTTGTGAATTTTACGTTGGGGTCACACTCATTCAGGTTGTCTAGCATCATGTGTAACCCGTCAGCGTTGGAACTGATGACGAACACATCGTCTATATATCGTTTATAGAACAAGATTCCGGAAAAGAGAAGATCCGCCTGAAGTTAGGGTTACGGTATTACACCGATCACTAGAAAGCCCTTTGGAAAAAAAAGCTGCTCGAGGCTCTGGCGATAAAGCGCCTCATGCCGGAAATAAACAGCAAGGATGAGCTGATAGACACACTAAGGCTTATCACATAGAGCGGTCGTGATTGTGACCCTGTCCCTTATGTCGCATCTTCTGTAGTTCTCATTCTTCTACTGACTCGCTTGCTGACCTGTTTGTCATCTACATAGTCTAGCCTGGTCAGTCTAGTTCCTCACTGCTCACTAACATCGTTGTTATCATGAGTACTAGATGATATGTTGCAATGTATTGTAGGCCTGACGAAGGTGTTAAACACCGAAAGCTCGCCAATAAATATTGAAAACAGGAGTCCACAAAATCCACGAAACGAAGAATTTCACACATCGGAATCGTCTGTCGAAGCCCGCTTCTCAGAACCCCCAGAACAATTTGCCCGATCGCATCCGAAACTTGCTCTACCCAAAGTTTGTCAACAACTTGCAAAGTGGCCAGCCATGGGCTTTGCAACCCTTCAACAAGCTTTGCGCCGACAACTTGTTGACGAGAAAAGGCGACAACAAGTTGTCAGCAAGCCTTCCGTCGAGAAACTTTCAGATGCGACCACAGAACATGTTCGAAGAGTTTGAGTTAGGTAACAAATTTCAATCCCTAATTGCACAAGTTGTCGACCTAAGCTAATTGACAACTTGCAAAGTGGTCGACAGTTAGCTTTGCAAGTTGCTGACGAGCTCTTTGCAAGCTGCTGACGAGCTATTTGCCGACAACCTGCAGGCAAGAAAACGCGAAGATAAGTTGTCAACAAGCTCTGGGTCGAGCAAGTTTCCTGGCAACAAACTATGGAAAGGATTTTCACCCTGACTTTCCTCCCTATGCACCGTCATTTCGAATGAATTTGTTTTGCTGTAAAAAAATTCAAAACAAAATGAGATTTCGTAACAGAGAATGGAAATTAAATAATTGTGCTTTGGAACAGAATAGGTGATTCATACTCGAATGGCGCTGAAATGTATGATTTGAAATGACACTTGAGACAAGAAAAGGTTCGACGTTCAACGGATTGACTGACTATCAAAAATGATCGCACTTGATGGAGGAACGACCCTATCGGAGGGTCGCCTCCTACTTATAGAAACCGTCTCAACCGACATTTGTTTCGCCAAATCGCCAAAAAAAATGGCAAGATATCGTTTGTATTCCCTTTCTGTACTGTAGCCGAAATATACAGACCTTACAAGCGCATTCACGCGAATGGTGACGAAAAATTGCGATTATCGGACAATTATCACCCGTTAGGCCTCCGTAGCATGCTGTAGAGGAAACCACTGTGACCAACCCCTTCCCAGGAAGAACAGTTCAGCTTCGATTTGAGGTGATCGCTAAGGTGAGAAAGTTATTTAGCACACCTCTTGGACCAGATTTGGCTGTTTTTTCCCAGCTGAAAAAGGCAAAACAGCCTGACCCTATGCGCGCGGGTACCTACTGTCTGGAGACGGAAAATTGCACAGGAAAAACCGCCCGTAACTTCTCCCACACGGTTATGTAGTCGAATTTCAAAAGAGCTCCTATATTACAACCCCAAAATGAATATGCTGAGATTTGTCTCGTTTCAAATCATCAACTCGCCGTCAAATCAACTATCATAACCGATTTCATAGCAGTATATACATAGTGTGTTAGCTCAGGGATTGCCCATGGGAAGACTTTGTCTGCAATTACGACCGCAGTCGTTTCGGCCGCCAGATCGGCTGGTTCGATCGGAAACAGTAGTGAAACATCTCAGCGGAAGGGATTATACCACCGGTGTGAAAAATAGATCGAACCAGCCAATCGTTTGACCGATACCGCTACGGTCGTGATTGCAGACAAAGTCCTCCCATGGGCACTCCTTGAGCAACAGACCACACATAGGTTGAACAGGAGCTCTGAGATCGGCATCCAAAAATTCTTCAAGCGAAATAGGTCCCATCCGAAATCACAACTTCGGCTCCGTATCCCTTTCTCCGAATTCGCCATACTCATAACACTAACCTCTCCTTCCCTGAGCACGTCCACGGGTTGTTCGACCACGGCCAGGTCGTGCAGCTGCGGCGGGTGGTCCGTTATCACCATCCTTAACAAAAAAGAGACAGATGTAGCCCGTTTCTCCTGTGAGCCTTCAACTCCATGCACTATCCAAGCGGAAAATCCAAGAAGCCGACCTGTGCACTATCGTTTCTCGCGGCTTGTCTTCCCCTCCTGGAGGTGGCTGCCGCCGCTCGTCCGCCTCTCACAGCGCCGTTTGCCCCTCCGCCATTATTCGCTGGGGCAGCGAAGTGATTCAAGTTCGAGTTCATATTCAGGTACCTTGAAGAGAGAAAACAAGTATAAAAGGCTGTTATATCCTCATAGCCTCTACATGTTTTCTACAGCGGGGGTTTTTCAGTGCAAAATTGCAAAAAAAGCTCTAGCTAGCTGGTTGCACGCTGAGCAAGAAAAAAACCATAAGAAAAAAAAAGCTCTTAAGCATTATAAGGCTAACCATCCCGAATCGTGGTGATATCTTTCAATGATAGAAACTTTATTTGTTGAAAGAAATTCTCATTCTTTGTCTTCTTTTGTAATTTCTGAGAAGAATTACTATTATAGAAAGAAAGAATAGAGCAGAAAAATGCAAAAAGGGGGATTGAAAACCTACCGGGTCAGAGCTTCAGATAACAGGTTAACCTTTTCCTCAGTTTGCACGAAAATTCGACGATACTTCCCCAGTTGTTCTTCCAGAACCTGCAACCAGCACTGAGTATCTTTTCTAAATGCGCATCTCGAGTGGCAAGACTTATTATTGTTCCCGGGGATACCCAAAGCTTCCGGCTCATATAGAGCGGACAAGTCTCCAGAGCAGAAAGTGGTTTATTTGGCAATTTTTGCCATTAGTTGTCATCACTGATTGAGACAAGTGGCTCGGAAGTACTCATCCGACTTGACGAGCAGATACGTAACAAATTAAACGGGATCGTTCGGGAATTTGTGCAGAAAATTTTACGTGAATCAGGCATTTTTCAAGAAAATAGGAATAATTGAGGTTGTTTGGCCTTCTCCCGGCATCATTTCCGACCAATGATTCATCGCAACAGATTCTTTCGAGCGCATTAACTTTGGAGCGGATTTCTTAAGTATTTCCTGGGACTGCATGCACCGTTGAGATTACCAAGGGTAAACGCTTTAACATCGCATAAATTCACCCATGGTTAGGGTAGAGGTCAACACGTTTACCCTGGGTGATCTCAATATGACAAACCTCAAATGCCGCTGCTCAAATGAATGAGCTTTCCAAATGCGTGCACGTTCTGCTAGTGCGACTCGCTAAACGCTAAGGTGGCAAGGAAAGGTAAGGGTAGTGATCTATAAGGTGCTTCGCCCAAGAAATCGACACTCTTTCTATAGGAAGCTCGAGGCGCTCCTACAGACAATCGTGGATAACAACACAGGCACAAACAAGTGAATTAACGAGCAGTTCCGCCCACAAGGGAGTAATAGCCGTCAAGTTCGAAATTATCAGGTTGAGGAACTATGTGTGAATGACCGTTTGGGCTACGAAAAAAACTTTCCACTGCGGGAATCCAAACTTTCCATCAGCGGGAATCCAAGGCTCGCCAAGACTTAGAAGTTGATGAGATCCGCCCAACTCTCGTTAAAACTATGAATATCGTGATGGTTTGATAGTTTATCCATGGAGACAAAATCTTGCTCGGGAACAAGGCCAACACCCTGTAGAGTATGGTACATCAAATGAACAAGCTAACCTCCTGCTTCGTTCGTTGTCCTGCACAAATGGATTGCAACTGAAGTTCCAAATTAGCTCTCAATTGTGGCTTACTCATCGCGTACCCTAAATCGCATGAGTTACCCAGGGGCGAACCAAGGAAGACCCGACAATTTCACAGCACCCATGGCATCATATCCGTCGACAAGGGCAAGTCCAAGGTAGCCAGGAATGAAGCGACCATCATCTCGTACTCCAACGTATTGCCGTGTCTGAATAGTCGGGTAAACCCACATATTAAACGGTCATGCATACAAAACAACCTTAATTTTCTCAATATGTTCCGCATGAGTGGCGTCCGTGCCAATACCGTACTTATCCATCAGAGCGATCAGGTCGGCTGCAACAGTATCGCTCGCTCAGTGGAACAAGGTGATGGCATTACGCACCTTCGTTCAGCAGTTCAGGCGGTTGCGTTTGACCATCAGCGATGCGCAGTTGATAATCGAGCAGTTCCTCTCCCTCGATGTATGAAGGCAGTGTCTTGTCGCTCCAACGATCATATGGATACACTCGTAGATATCCTGGAAGCAGTAGTGGCGCAGAAAGGGGGGGGGGGCAAAAAAGAAGCGATTAGCTAAAAAAAAATATTTGGATTATTTGAATATCCACTAAATTTCAAATGTTTAATTACTGCCTATTAAATTTACTACCTAAAAACCATTTGAATGAGCTATTGAAAATGAACTTTAAATTTTAACTATCACAAAATAGAGATTTGAAATATTATACCTTAGATAACGATATAAGAAAGGATTGATACAACACTTTTTCATCTTTTTACCAAGGCAACTGTGAGAAATTTCTCACTGCAGGTCAAAATTCCACTAGGATAAGGTCAAACATGTTGGAGATTAAAAAAGCTCAAATCCACTCCCCTCCTCACCCCCCCCCCCCCCCCC
>JARK01001371.1:840728-874870 GCA_000688135.1 Ancylostoma ceylanicum
GAATGACCCCCCCCCTCTAAATAATCTATCGCGCAGGCTTGACCCTTAAAAGTGGATTTGTGCTTGAAAGAGGGATGCGATGATTTGGGACCAACAGAAAATTTGGTGATAAAAATAATCAGAAAATTTTTCATAATAATTATCAGAATTTAAAAATACGGGGTGACAAGAAATTATGGAACGGAATTTCATTTGGTTTTTTCTCGAAAGATGAGCCGGTTGAAATGACTTCGACTACATAATCCTGTAGCCACTGTCCTACGTTACAGATGCGATCTAGAGAAGATTCGAGGTCGACAATTGTTCGCATGACAGAAAGCGGGAATTGAGTTCTGGAAATATTGGGTTTGTTGGATGTTCCACATCCGAAGTTTTCAAAAGCTCTGAAGCACTTTCAAAAGAAAGTGACCAATGAGGATCGCCCGGAAAAGGGTCGATCTAGACCCGCAAATAAGATAGGTAACCGAAAAAAAGTTCCCAGTTGGATTGGAAGAAAGCCGCGAGCTAAAATTAATTCCACGAGAATGATGGCAAGGGCGATTGGGATCTCGAGAGAATCTATGCGGATGTAGCACTAGCGGAGAGGATGATATATAGAAGGCAAAAACCGAACCAAGCAGTCGTCTGGGCAGGAGTAACCTCCACCGGCAAGACTCCACTCTTATTCGTGCCCGAGGGAGTCAAGGTCCAAAGATCTTAGTGCCGTGAGATCCTAGAAACCAAGTTGTGACTTGGGCCAGGCAGCATTCTGGAGAGGAGGTGTAGACCTTCACACAGATTGGCGCCCTCTCTCATAAGTCCGGAGGAACGCGAGAATGGATCGCAAGGATCTTCCCGGACTTCATGCCAGTGAACATAAGACCTCAACAACATGGTCATTGACCAGCAAGTTCACCCGTTTCGAACCCGTTAGACTACTCTGTCTGAGACATACTGGAATAATTTGCCTGTGCGAAGCCCCACTCTACAGTTGAAGCCCTGAGAAAGGAGTTGGCAGAAACCTTGAACAATTTTCCCGCGGACGTCATCGCCAAAGCAGTGGACGACTTTCCAAGGCGATTGAAGAAGCGCATCGGAGCGAATGGCAACCATTTTGAACATGGCTGATCGTTATGATGGATAGTCTCCCAATATGCACAAAGGAGGTTCTTGCCTTCGATTCCTATGAAAAAAAAAACATGGCACGAAAAATCCGTTCCATAATTTTTTGTCACCCTGTAGAGCGCTAAAACTAGGACATATCTGGATGTCTATAGAAGGTAATTTGGACAAGAGAAAAGCTGTGATATTGTAACCTAGTCTAGAGCTCGAAAACGTCTCGACCCTATGACCTACCTAAATCCTGGATGCATAATCCTGTAGCATGGAATGTTTCGCCTCCTATTCTCATCTGAAGCACGACAAGACGTGTTATACTATTCTTGAATAGAAAAATTGAGAAAAGTCGACCATGAACACACCCCAACTCGCGTTTCCTGCCCCTTAGCGTCCCATGAAAGACAGGCGAGAAAATGGCGCACAACCAACTCATAGACTCGCCAGTCGTCTCCTTGCAGGGACCCACTGAAGCTCGACTGAGAAGTTATTCAGATGGCATGATCAAATCCAGGGAAAACCTACTCTGAGACGTGTTTCAAGGGATGGATCGGTGGGTGGGCCTCATCTGACTTGTTGCCGTTACGAGGGTTCGGACCATGCTCCAGAATCTGAACATAGCACGACTCATGGTAGGAATAATCTGGATAAAAGCACCACAGCGCTAATGACAATTACCTCACCTCATTGGCAAAGTCACCCCATTGAGCAGAACTCGTCAATTTAGAGACCAGTGACTGCAAGTTGATGTCGGGAGGAAATTTATTGGTCTCCGTTCTAAAATATAGCTCATTCGGAACAATCGAGCACAATAAGGATGTACTCGAAGTGATTTTTCGGTCACTCTAGCACAACTTTATCAGGTTGGTCCAAAACTCTTGCACAAACATGTATTTTCAATTCAAACTTTCTTGGTCCTGAATTGGAATTCTTTGACAGTAGACAATGTTCTATGTTATAAAATGTTCTCCGAAAAAGGTGAAATTTGGTGGAAGACATTCAGATTAACATAGTAGCAAGGCTACTGTAACCAACCAGATTCTAAATCCTCGCGTTTAAAGATTCGTTCTGCGATTACCTTAGGATTTCCGGATTTTACAACAAACCGGTACCCGTTTTAATAAATCTAAAGGTACGGGAAAGCAAATTATTCCATCTTGCACATTCTGCTTTCTGCAGAATCTTAAACCTTAAACCTACCCGAAAATTATCCAGACAGCTACCCAGAAGCAATCAGGAATTAACAACACCGTGAACTAAGTACCAAGTGGTAAGTCTTTTCTGGACAGCAGAATATCCTAATCACACCAGCCGTTCAACGCATATCCGCTAGGGCTTGTTTATCCGACGGCACAAGATCAATTTATACTGAATGCATGCGTTTGACACGCGTGCGCCTATATGATGAGAGATAGGGCTAGCCGCATCGCTAACGCAGCTCAGACGCACGCGTTTACGGGCTCGCGACGGCTGCGCGTTTTTTTCACTCAGTATTTCATGCCTCGTTGATCAGTCATGGAAAATCTTTCGCATATGGATGCATGAGTCTAATCTTTCGCATATGCATGCATGCGTCTGACTAGTATAAATTGCTCTATATTGGACACTTACCACATCCTCGCGTCAGGCCCTGGTAGGACGATGTACAGAAAGGCGTATATCCGTCTTTTTTCAGAAAGTACTATTCAAATTTGATACAAGACGATTAATGAGGATCTAAAGTAATTTAGGACAGTTTGGCTGCTTTTCCCCCACGTTCGAACAGGCAAAAAGCCCTGACTCTACGCGAGCGGGTGGTAAATGTCCGTAGAGAGGCAGGAAAAACAGAGCTACGCAGGCTCTTTTTCACTACGAGAACAGCACGTTTTCTATAGATAGATCTCCTGGAACCCAGAGCCGAACTAGTACCACATACTAACCTTGGATACGAAATGTATCCCTTGTTGTAGAGTTTTTCAGCAACATCCATAGCATGTTTGGCACTCATTTTCAGCTTGCGAACGGCCAGTTTCTCTAGCTCAACAGTATCCAGGGCCTGAACAGCCAATGAGTAGGGACACAGGAGTCGCATGAATGAAGAGCACAAACCTGTGGCCTGTATTTGGACTTTGGCCTTCGCGAAACGCTCTCAATCTTGGCACATCGAGCTTCCACACAGTCCTCGTACAGGATCTAGAGAGAACAGTATATTCGGCTAAGAAGTCAAACCACTGATAATGAAATGAGGGATTGCAGACGACGAACTTGTACAATGTCCTGATCGAACAGTCTGACGCGGTCCCACACAAACTCAGCCTAAACTGCTAAAATAATAACTTCTAATAAAATTTTTAGGACATTCTACACTATACTTCGGACTGAATAAAGCATTAGATATATTAAAATTTGAAAAGACTATTCCGAATACATTGAAACTTCGGATTTCCGGAGAAAAACGAAGAACTACAACTCTTTAAAAATCATAAGAGATTAAGAGCCCCTGTTTTTTTTTTTCAAAATTCGAGTTCCATGGATCGGATTCTGGATTGATAAATAAATTGGGTTATTCGATTTTTATCCACTCCTCAGTAAATTCTATACCCCCATATTTCACCCACAATCTGAAGACTTTATCCTCGGTCATTTACTTTTACAGAATAAATTATAAAAGGACTTTACATTCGAAATTCCGGCATATCAGACCCTTTCTCGCGTGGGGGTAGCATGCATCATTGAAATTATCCAGGGTAAACGTATCAACACCACTCGCAGATACCCGTCGGTAGCACAGGCGTCTACACGTTTACCCAAGGTATTCTCAATGGTGTATCCAGGCCCAGAACACATTTTTCTCACGAACTCCTTCTGCAAGAGCCAATGGAGTGTGGTAATTAGGATACCTTGACATCATATCTGGGTCCATGAGCAATTCTCAAAAATAAAAATTCAATTTTCATCTGCTTGGTTTTTTTACTAGTGACGACTGCCTGCTTAATTTCATTCTCAAGCTTATGTTCACCCTCACCTCCACTATACCTTGAATTTCCCTGAATCAAAACTCCGCTATATCTTAAAATTCCCTGGATCAAATAACGCAGCCAAGGAGAGGCACGGCTTAATCCAGAGAAACAGCGGTTTCAGAGAAGAGTGAAAATCTGGCAGAGATCAGCGTTCTCAAGGCAAAATTAAGAAAACAGCACACCTTAGAATCTCCTCTCTTGTGATCAATAACCAGTTTCCAGTACGTTTCTGAGATGAACCTCTCTATGGCTTTGTACCTCTCCACAACGAAGCCAAGCGTAGGGAATTGGCATGAGCCGTAGCTCACAACCTGCTTTCCTAAATGGAGTTAGAAGTGGCAAGCGCTTCATTCCCTATTAAGCGAACTTACCGTCAACGTTGAGTATATGAGGGAATCGCTGCCGTAAATGGAGTGTCTGCAATCGAGTGAAAGCAGCTCCTGGAAGAATTAATGATAAGCAAGGGTGGAACACCTGCTAGGAAATTTCGAGCGCATAGGACCCTCTGAAACTTCCGAAATGGAATTGCTTTCCCCAGACCATGTGTTTATGTGTGTTAACGAAAGGAGACTTAGAACAGATCAGAGTTGAGCGGAAGTACTGCATAAAACCAGAAGTTATTAGGTCAGAAGTCGAGAAAAGGACAAAATTTTGGGATGGTCGGACAGAAACAATACATATGGGCCGGTTTCACTCGTCAATGCAGATTTTTCAGTTGAAAATCTAGAAGTTACAAGAGCAGGATTTCCTATGCTGAATTATTACGTCTTCCCAGATTATCACGTTCTGGCGCTGCTAATATTCAGGGTCTGAAAGCACCAGTGACACCATCCAGGGCAAATACGTTGCCATCGATGGGTGAATATGTGTAGTGCTCATACGTTTACCCTGGGTAATCTCAATTATGCTTGCCGCCCCAGGAGTCGTTTCCACGCACCTATTCGCAAGTCCAGCTCCGATCGACATTCCACAGCGTCGACAATCCTTTGATCAAGACGAGTGAGGTGTCTCGCAGCGTGTTCAATAGCCCTTGGTGTTATTTCTGAGAATCTGCAACATAACACTTATTACCACAATTTCAAACCTCATCCTGTTTTTACCCACAGTCAAAGTACTTACTTCGCGCGATACACATCAATTCGAGGATTGCTTTCCCTACAGACCCTGGCAATTTCTGCTCCAATGCTTTCACCTTCTCGATCACAATCTGTCCATATTACGAGGATGTCACAGCTTGCCGACTCCTCCCTTCAAATAACAAGAAAGTGTTTAGACCTAGACCTCATGGAAATTTCCACTTCAGAGTTCATGTGCTCCACGTGGAAAACATAGATGGAAGCTATTTCAAAACAAACCGCTCAGAGGAGGGCTCAAAGCATGATGTTGTATTCTACTGCATGAATAGAAACCTGCTTCAAGCGCAGCGTATAATCACTACTCTATTACATACAATGCTGCACCTAATCTTTGCAAAAAGGACGCGCCCAGCGCGTTTTTGCGTCGCAAAGCGTCGCACGCGCATAACTCGCTCCAGAATGGAGTTTTTGAGATTCTGAAGACAGATTCTTACTCAGCGCGTTGCGGCGAGGCTATTTATACCCCGCATCACCGTATTTGGTTCTCGAAGACTTTTCAGCTATCTTAGGAAGTTGCTGTATCGAGAGTTTCAGAAAACGGAATAGCTGACATTTCCTGAGTGCCTCAGCAACTCCTTAACACGTTCGCGACAACGCCGATTTCGCGCGCGCTGCCACTTGGGACACACGCGCTTTTGCACAACTGGGACCCGTGCTCGACCGGTCGTGCACTTGGTCCCACGCGGTCCTCCCCATTGAAAAAGCAAGATTTTTTTGTAAGAGTTATTCTTTCTTCCGTAGTTCTCGACGGTTGCTCTCATTTCTGTTGTCTACTGATGTGTCATTGTTAGGATTTTCATTAAAGTTTGTTGTTGTTCTAGCTGTACTAGTACGAAAAATCTAAAGCAAAAGTTTGAGAGAAGGTCTGCTTGGCCCACTGTGTATGTAACACTCTAGTATATCTGATACTACGTTACTAGGAAGGAATTAGCTGGCTGTAGACTTTTCACGAAGATATAACACTAAATGGACAGTGCACGACCGGTCGTGCACGTGGTCCAACGCGGCAGACACCGCGTGCTCGACCGGTCGTGCACGCGGTCGCGAACGTGTTAAGATAGCTGAAAAAATTTCGAGAATCAAATACGGTGATGCGGGGTATAAATAGCTTCGCCGTAACGCGCTGAGTAAGAATCTGTCTTCAGAATCTCAAAAACTCCATTCTGGAGCGAGTTATGCGCGTTTGCTACACAAAAACACGCCGGGCGCGTCCTTTTTGCAAAGATTAGGAGCAGTATTGCACAGTCGCGCGTGTAGCATGGAAATTTTTGCGGAATCCGCAGAATTTACTTCTTTCAGAGTGAAAGTCCCTGAAAATAAAGTTCTAAATGACGCAGAATAGTATCCTGCATCTATCCGTATCCCGGCCACCCTTCACTTCGCTGTCACCAAATATTCAAAAAAGATGGTTAATTACGTTGATCCCGCCTAGTAATTAGGGCCAAATGCGGAAGATGTACGTGGCACTGTTACCTTCTGTTTGGAAAATTGCAACAAAAATTCCATTTTAACACATTGCGGACAATGTGATGCACATGGTGCATCACGCCCTTTCGTCCTCGTGTGGCCATGTGATGCACATGGTGCGTCACGCAAAATACACTCATCATGTCCATAAAACGTTCCCCTGTCGTCAGGTGATGCAAATGGTGAATTATCAGAAAAATGCCCTCTAACCACCCGTGCTCGCAATGAAAAATGTGCTCAGTGCGCAATGTGTTTAACAGAGAAGTACTAGCAACTGTAAATGGTCATCTGTCACCATTCTGACACGAGGCCAATGGAATCCAGCGAACTGCGAGGCAAAGAAAGTTACCAGTAAGTAACCACACAGTTTCGAAAAGCATTGACAGGTGTACTTCCGCATAGAATTTTCGTGAACTGATAAGTGACAGCAAGTTTTTTTATATGATGAAAAAGTTCCTATACGATCCCTTGGCTTCAGAAACTTGCCCCACAGATAAAAAATGCTTGAGAAATGTTGGTACCAAGATCCTCATTCTCTGCTTAACTATGGCTTATAGCTCAGACAAATTCCCTACGTTTTTCAGCTATCTTGACGTGGGATTTCTTTCTCAGGTCAGTCCTAGGCTAACATTCCTTTCCACATAGAACACCTCGAATCAGAAGTGGAAATTTCCATGTATGCTGCCTTTAGAACTCCATGGAACCAAGGAGAGAGCAACCAACACCAGAGTTTTGGCAATGTTTTTCATCCCTTCTGGAACAACTTGATAGATGGGCGCTTCGAATAACGTGCCGATAGGAACACTCTGAAACAATGCGTAGAATTATAACTGAAATTGAGGAGTACGCAAAATTTGGAAACGTACCTGCCAATTCTTCATATCCGGACCGAAGCAATGTTCCATCAGATGACCAGAAACACTTGTCACGGCTAGTGAAGCATTCTAAAATTGTGCACAGAAATGCCACATGAAATGACGGCCCAGCATGTTAACCATTTTGATCCATAGAAATTCTGTGTCTCAACACCGGGGAGGAAAGTCACAAAGAAATTCGCCTATATGGAAAGGCTTTCCAGGGACTATTTTAGCAGGTGATCGCTTGCTCAGACACCTTTTACGTTGGAAGAAAACTAAATTTTCATTCCATTAGGTTTTGTCTAACATTTTCCTCCTCAACTACAAAGGAAGAGGGAATTTGCTAGATCAGACATATCTTGTTGTGTGTTTCCCATAAACTCCTTTCACTATATTTCCTCTGCCTAATAGGGCTGAAAACAAACTTATGCTACAAGCTTTACTAGAAGAAAAACTTATTGTACCTCAAGAATAAAAATAATCTCACACTGCATTTTTCCCAAGTGGCAAACGTCGCAGTGCTTGTGAGCAGCAAATATCATATAAAAATTCTCATTTAGACACAGGATTTTACTTTTTTGAAATTACTGTAGACATTTTCTCTCGGATTTTTTCGGATCTCTTGTCAACTGTGCCCTGTAGAGAGAAGATGGTGCAAAATTGAAGTGAAGCTCGTGGTCAGCACATCAACTAAATCCCACATACTGATTTCCAGCTTCCAAAAGTGTTTTGCAGCAAGTTTGCACTACCGGTCCATGGCAGCGCTAAACGGAAAAAGAGCCAATAAATACTCTTACCTGTCCGAGAATTTCCGTATTTAGGCAGTATATCTTGTTGTAGACTGATCGCCCCTCTCGACGAGCAATTTGGCCTTGAGAAAAAGAAACGTTATGGTATGTTGGGAAGAGTACATCAAATCAAAAAAGGTCCCATGTAGCTCTCTGACTTTGGAAATTCAGTATTTATCAAGTTTCTTTCTCGAAGTTTCGGGATACAGTGTTCGTCACTCATTTACTAGCAGTTCACTTGACTGAATTCCACAAAAATCCGCTCTGTCCAATACTTCCACCTTCCTATCAGACAAAGGTGAATATCGCCGACTACGATACTATTTTGACGACTGCTGATCGATGGATTGGGTCTTTAATGAAGAATGGAGAAAGTTCTGAGCTGCTAATTCTTTGACATATGGCACTCAGCCATCTACAAGTGGGAGAGAAGAGGGTGATCTCCCTAGCCATCCTAGGGTTCTCCGGTCCAGACAATTGTGGTAAACAGAGCCGTATACTCTTACTTCGGCACGACAAGCATGATTGGATACATCACGGATGAGCTCTATAACGCAAATCTACTGCAGGTAGAAATTTCATAGCGGAATGTCGTGGTTTGGAGCATAGATATCATCCGAGTGGCGTGGCAAATTGTTCGATAAGTGACTTAAAGACTCCACTCCACTTCGAAATCATTTTGGAGATTTTCATATGAGAAAAATCTCCAAGAGCTCCTGATCACAATGGCATACATGATTTACTGCGAAACAGTCGAAAAGAGCGTTTTCAAGATCCAACTGTAGGAAGGAGTTCTGAGTGGAGCCAAAGCGGCACTACAGGGTCTTCGCACCACTCCATTTCTTGCAGATCACACTTGGAGAACATTTTTCATCCTGTTAGGGAGTGAATGATGAAGAACTCTCACTATTAGGAATATCCGCAGATGGTGCGCTCCCGAGAGTCCAATAGTCACTTAGTTTCGCCCTCACCCTCGCCGAATAATGTGCATCGCTGTGATCACCAGCTCCTGGAGACTCTTTCATGTGCAAATCTCAAAACCTATTCTGAGGTGTGCACTGCCTTTAAAGAGTGCAGGGCTTCAATGTTGCGCATCGCAGCTGCACCAACACGACGTGATCACCTGATGTAAAGTTGGACCCTCCGTGAACCCTTGCCTCAGCTATCCCTGCTCCAGAAAAGAAAACAGTGAAGCCGACTTTGACTTCTTCAGTTAACCTGGCAATAAGTACATATACGGTCCACTGAAACAGAAGATGTAGCGACTCACAAATCGTTCTCATTTCAGAATCTTTGGAGGAGCACTGTTGCAACCAAATGCAGTGCCGTTCAATCACTCTTCCACCACTAAAAACCGTCCACCTACGCGGTTCAATAGACCAATTGTCTTAACCCCGAAACATTTCCGTGAAAACATAAGCAAACACATCAATACGCAACCCCCGATAACCACAGTACCCAGCTTGTCTACCGCATCGCGCAGGTGGCGCGGTGGTATTCTGTGATGCAAAAGTGACTGACCGGCACTGTGCGAGTGGAATCCATGGAAACGCCCTTGAAGTGGACCTCTCAAAACTCCGATACATGAAAGATACTGTAGTGGTGGCAGACATCTACTGTAGACGGCAGACAGTTCCAGAACTCGTCCATGCTATACAATACGTTGGCTATTCCTGTTTGGCCACGTATAGACTCAGGATGAGCACGATGTTCTCGGTAAGGGAGCAGGTGAAGTTCACACATGGATGATTCCACGCCTTGCGAACTGGAGCCGGCCGGAGATTTTTAATGATGCCAAAATATGTCTCTCTTCATTGACGTTCGCAGGGTAGATCCCACTACAACAAACAGCATATGTGCCCCTTCAGATCTTCACAGGTAGGTATCCTAACGGACAGGACCGCCCCAACGATAGGCGGCTGACCAGCGCGAACAATCGGAATTCTGTATGCACCATGTGATGACATTGGATTGTTTCTGTCATATTATGGTCTCATTGGTAAGGACATCACCATCAGTATCATATTCACTTTGAATTCATTGATTTCATCGATTTTCCCAAGTTTGGCTCTTCCTCCGCTTTCAGACATCTTTCAAAATTTGTATGCGGAGAGAAACTTGCATTCATAGAGGTGCTGGTCACAAATATCATAAGCATTTAGCCAAAAAAAAAGTGGTTTTGAGGGCAGAAGCTCTAGGGAATTCCACAGCTGTGCCTTTCCAAAGGTGCGAATCTGGAGAAAAAGGATACGAAGAAGGATCTTCAATGAACCATTCACTCTTCAGTGCTTCACTTTCAATTCATCTACACTTCCTTCAGCACTTGCTTTTGCTACCCGCTTCCAGAACAACACATTAATTTCGAACTCCACAATACTTTGTAGGAAGTCTGATAAGGTATTCCACGTAAATTTCCATGAATGACCAGAAGCCTCCTTCAAAGCAAATTACGAACCTTTTGAAAGAATTGCAGCAACTCCTTTCGCCACATCGTTTTTCTCTGCTACACATAGCACCCGCCTCATTCTACGTCACTGCTAGTGAAAAAAATTTTAAAACTATGCTCAGTGCTAATCTTAGGCCGAGCCATTGCTGCAGCCTTACTGGATAAGTACAACAATAAGGACAACACTGTCACCTTGCAAACAAACTTACAAATGAAATCAAGCTCGTAAATACAGTTTATTAAGAATCACATGAGACAACTTCAAAGACATAGTAGTTATTGATACACTCATTAAACTCCGAAACTCCGGAAGTGTTGCATATGATTCATGACGGATTGGAATCCTGCACTAAGTTCATGTGACTTCGTCGTTCCCATTCGTTTGAATCCTAAAAATCCATAATGATAATATTAATTCTAACTTCGTTCAAGGAGAGCAGATTGGAACCTATGCGAGAAAATTTTTGCATTACGTATATAACAAACGACGATTTCACAAAAAATTACAACCACACACCTCTACATTTTCATTAGGATTTCGATCGAACCGAGGCTCCATGTGCGAATTTATTTCGTCCATCCAATCGGGCTCAATATTTTCTCGATACCTGAGTTAATAGGAGTTAATAACAGCGGAGAGCTTCGTCTTCTCTGCAACTTCAACTTCTAAAAATCGCCCACGCGTTTTATAAAGGGTATATACATATCATCGTGAGGGAAAACGAGGCGAAGATTTCCCACCCCTAACGATCAACTCTTCCTCGGACACAGCTGAATTTTGCATGGGAATGTATAGCGGAATCGCGCACGAAGGGAACGAATCAACCGGAAAGAGCGGGAGTAGGATTCGAACAAACCAATCGCAGTCCTGCCACCCCCGTTTCCCCTCATAATGATACAAATCCTTTTATAAAGGGAGCGATACAGATCCTTTCATAAAGGGAGCCGTGAGGAACCTACGTAAAAATCATTGATAACTACTAATAGATTTCATAAAAAAAGAAAGAAAAACTAAACAAATTCAGCGAGCACAACACAGTAAAAAATCGGTACGGGATTGACCCCCCATTCTCCTCGAAAATTGGTGAGAAAATTTGACCAAATTATTCTGCACAATGGTTATGGGGAACCTAGAAAGTGAAATGACATCAGTATGATTTCAATTCCTATTTTATTACTATTTTTAGGCATTCATATATGAACAATAAAAACTACAAAATTTTCTGAGCTTTCACACTCAAATTTGTAAATGTCCGAGTTTTTATTTTTTGGCGGAGACCCCCTTCCTTTCCCATCCCCCCATCTCTGTCGTCGAGCCACTGGCTTGGGGTTTTTGAGCCCAAAGATAAGGTGCGGAAAGAAAATCTCATTTTCAGAACAGTAACCTGTTCCTCTTTGTGTTGTTTACCTACTAAAAAACTCTAATTTCGTAGCCGAACTACAGGTATACCACGCCAATATGACGTTGACAACAATGTGGCACACTTTAATAGACTACCAAGGAGAAAATATTAGCGAAACATGTTGAGAGTAACAGTTACCATACGCCACTGCACAGCAATTTAGTGTACCAAATTAAGTTAACGGGGATGAATGCAAACCAAAATCCTACCTGCTCTTCCTGGTGGCAGGCCCTCTCGATCCTCCTAGCCTCACGTGATGATTTTCAATGTGTCGGTCTAGGTTACGCTTTGTAATGGTTGAATATCCACACATAGGACAAATATACGGCTTCTCGCCTGTGTGTGCTCGGACATGAACTTTCAGTGAGGAACTCGTCCTAAAACATTAAATCTAGACATTTTCTTGAAAATCAGATGAAATTGCATAAGATTTGCGAAGTTGAAGTAAATTACACACCTAAATCGCTTAGGACAGAATTCACAGTAGAACGGAAGCTCTCCTGTATGGATTCTATAATGCGTGGAGAAATTGTGACGATAGAGGACCTGGAATGTTAACGAAGCTGAGGATCAACAACAAAGGCACAGTAGACAAAAGTTGACTTCATACTCACCAAACCACACGTAGGGCACTCCATTTTCGGTTTGTACGGATCGTCACTAGCATTTGCGAGTGCTCCAATGACATGAGGCCTATTCACAGGGTTGAAAGAGGTGCCTGGCTCTGAAATACGCACTGAATTGCACGATTGTAAATCGAGAAGAAGGAAACCTCCTTGTTACAGACGTTCAACAAAAATTACCAAAGCAATTTTCAGCTCACCCAATTCTCGATGGGAAACTTCTGCAGAATCCAGATGCATATCGTCCTCTTCCTCCCAAAAACAATCCGATTCTGACGCGTTGGTGTTGGCTTCGCCAGCCGGCTCCCCAGTAGATGACTCTTCAGCATTCAGAGTTGGTGGTGCTTCCGCATTCTGAAAAAAAAAAATCAATAAAAAATAGAACCTATCGCCAGATCAACTCTCAAAAAAATTCAACAAAAGAGGTCAAGTACATATAGTCTTTCCAAAAAATACTTGCCTCCCGCTACACTGCGCGTCGACTGAGTCACGTCGCAGCACGTATGATAATGCATAGGAGGCGCGGCGCGGCTCAGCACAAGGACGATGGATGCCGGAGGCAAGTATTTTTTGGAACGACTGCAGGTCTTTTGTAATGAGGTATGTTTCGTTATTATTAGCATGAAAACTGCTATCAACTTTCTTTTCCAATTATTTCCCACGCAAATAAAAAACAGTACCTCTGCTGTCTCTACGGATACAACTAATTTCAGTCCGTTTGGTCCTTCTATGGTTTGTGCTTGGCTTATGTCGTCATTTTTACTAAAACATGTCATAACTTCGTTACATCGAAAACAAACAATGGTAGAACGAACCTGCTATATGTGACAAGCTTAGGGTGGTAAATTTGATCTTTGTTTTGCGATTCTGTTAAACGATCCCCAGCTGCAACTTTATCCCTTTCTGATTGTTCTTCACCAACTTTAATGGTTACGAATTCTTCGCGTTGAACCGTATTTGACTTCTAAAGGAAGACAACTTCTCAATAGCTTTAAATCAAAAGCGAACTTAAGAAGAACACAATAATAGTCGAAAGTGAGTGCAAAAAATGAAACGAACCTTGACCGTTATTCCAAGGCCTGCTCTTGGGTTGCCAATAGCGGGTGCACCGCTAGGAGGAGCAGCATCGTTTAGGGCTACCATATTTCGACGAAGAGCAGAGAAAGGAACGTCATTGAATGCAGCTATTACTTCACTCTCGAACGCTTCCATTATGCAAGCTTCAGCATGAAGAAACAGTTCTTCCTATAAGAAAAATAGTACTTCAACTCTGCAAATCCCACGGATGAGTATAAATCTAAGGAAGCTAAATGAACAAATTTTGAAAGCATGAAACTGAACTAGATGATGAAATAGACAGAAAAAACCTAGTTTTTCTTGAAGAAGAAGACTTCATTGCTAGTGAAAAATACTATGGTATGATGGGGCGAAAGAGAGCATCCATAGTTTTATTTGCTCCGTCCAAAAATCTACTTTCTGCTAACATTCCGTCTGGGCTAGGATTCATGGACGCATAACCCAGAAGAACCAGGTTAGCAAAACAACTTTTGCGTCCTGGTTTTCCCGACATTGCATAGTCCGTACGATAGCCAATCACGCTAACCGGAGTTGGTGTGCGTGGTTAACGTTTCATAAACCTGTCCTGGATGGCGGGAGGGGGTACCAGGTATGTATGCCCGTTACAGAAAACAGCCACATAATACTGCAACGCCACTTTTCCAGGTCTGATATGTAAACGGTAGACAAGGAATCTCATGCATTATACAGAAACCTTCGAAGACGGTTATTTAATGAGCAAAATAGGCCCGTTTTTCTCCTAAATTTGCAAAGCTGAGAAGATTTCCTTGCCAGAATCGAATTCTCATATGATTTCCTATAGCGCCTTCATAATAATTGAAGCGGGCACCATGTACTACAGAAGAAATGAATTCCTGACACACATGTTGTGCAAAGTTTCAAGAGATTTTGTGGGATAGAACTCCAACATTATAGCTATGAGTTTGTTGTAATAGAAGATGATTACGATTTTCGAGTGGAATAGTGCTCAGGCATCTTCTCACATGTAACGTACCTTGTTCTTGAACTTCCGATGACATTCATTGCAGCAGAACTGACGTCTGCACATCAGCGCCCTGTTGGTAACGCCGGCCGCACTTCCCATTCCTGGTGATGAAACTCAATTCAGTTGTGGTAAAACGCAATAAATACACCGTAAAGTAACAGCCAACAAGTACAAAGTGCAGCTACACTTTAACAAAAGTCATATGCGCTACCCATCAAGCACGTCTTTATTGCAATAACTAGATTCGCTGCAACAAAAATCTAAAGACACTTCTGTCGTAGCACACATTTCAAGCGAGAAAAAAATCTTCTAAAGTGAGTACTCGTTTCAGAAAAGAAATCATATCTACCCGAGTGAAAGAGGAACAGAAATTGAATTGAACTGATTAAATGAGGATATCTTGGGAATGTAGAGGTCACAACATGTTAATAGATCGCTTCAGCACAACAGTACATATTATCTAAACCTAATCCAAGTTGAAGGTCATAATCAAAAAGTAATGACGTTAGTAAACGTTATGCCATTCGAAGTAAACGTTATGCCATTCGAAGATGAGTTCTTCACTGGTCATGGAAAAAGTAACACGGTAATGCTTCACAAACATCATCAAAACAAATTAAATGAACAACAGGCAAGAAAAAAGAATATTTCACGTAATTCCGCGAATAAAGCCAACACAAAATGTACAATGAGAGATTGGCACCTTACAAGGACGTCCAGTCAATTGGTTCGCGCCCCATACGAGCTAATTCGGCGTTTGTTCTAGAGAAGCATTTGCATCCAAACCATTTGCGAGCACTCAGAGGAGAAGGATGTGCAGTCTGAATTAAACCGAATAAAGTAGGAAATTCAGCCTAAAGTTTGAGTAAACAACTTCCATTCAGTCGCTAGGAAAACCACCACTTGCCAGTCTGCCTTCAAAGAAACGGTATGAGGCGCTGATTTACCTCGCCACAGGAAGGCTTAACCAATACTTGCGTTTTAGGCGCAACTTAGCTCTTCAAGTAGCATGCTTTACAAGGAACTCCACCCGCTCTTGAATTTCGAGAGTTGAAAATTTCTGAGCTACAGTGATTCAGCTCAGACATTACCGCTACAGATGAAAATTCTGCCCTATTTATATCACCGTTATAGACGGAAAACCTGTTGCAACAACCATAGTTGATTAATTGCAACAACTAAGACCTTTTCTTGGCTGTCTCTCTGAACGCCGCCCACTTTCTAAAGTTTCTCAAGTCCCAATCCTCTCTAAAATCTTTCCAAACATCCAACTAGGAAGCACACGCTATGGTCGCACCACATAGTGCTACACCTGTGTGAATTTTTGCAGCCTTACAGTGGGCGTCGATGGAGATCGCCTTTCCGCGGCCTCGAAAACTCTCAAAAGTTCTTGATAGTTAGTTCTCTTATTGGTTAACATCAAATGTGATGAACAACTGTCAAGAAAATCCTGATTCGCCAATGCAGTGACGACTCCATCGAGAGCGGCGCGGTCGTGTCCCGTGCTTTTCGAGGCCGCGAGAAGACCACCGCCATCAACGCCCACTGTATGTGTAGGAACACGCACACCATGTGACTACATGGACAATCACCGTAAATGTGTTACCTTAATTACAGCATGCTTCTTCAAGTTAATCAAGCTCTCCTTTTTCTGAGCGAATCCTCCCCATAGAAGAAACACGACACCATCGTTCAAGGAGGAAACCAGGCTGATTACTTTGTCCGTGAACCTCTGCCATCCAATCTTTTCGTGGGAATTAGCTTTTCCACACCTAGAAAAATGAGGGAAGCGTATCAAGCTAAAATAAAGTAAATTATAAAAAGTTTGAAAAGAAGACAATGGGAGCTCACTCTACTGTCAACGTAGCGTTGAGCATGAAAACTCCTTGTAGAGCCCACTTCTCCAAAAAACCATGGTTGGGAATGACAAAGCCGGGGATGTCAGTGCTAAGCTCCTTGAACAAATGAGATAAAAAGAGTCATTTCGGAGAAATGTGTAAGAAATGTACTAGCTGGTTCTATTCCAATTGTTTGACCAACCTTATAGATGTTTTTGAGAGATGGTGGAGGAGGAACTCCTTTCTTCACTGAAAACGAAAGTCCATGCGCCTGAAAGGTCAAAAGAGCACTACAGGTCTGGCAGCGAAGCATTCAAAAAAAAAATTACCTGTCCTACACCATGATAAGGATCTTGCCCTATGATGACTACGCGAATCTTGTCTATTGGCGTTAGGTTGAAGGCGGAAAAAATCTCTTCGCGAGGGGGAAAGATCGGAACTTTCTAAGTTAGACACGTAAGAAACTAGGACGAAACACCGAGGAAAAGCCACACACCTTAGCATACTGGGCCCGAAGAAACTCCTCAACATCTCGCATGTACTTCATATTAAATTCTTCCTTCAAAATGCTTCGCCACCTCTTGTCAGTCAAAAGAGGATAAAGAGAGAAGATTCCTGTGACTGGGTAAAGAGAGAAAGATGCTGAGCTGGTGTAAACAGAGGAGGATTCTGAGCTGGCCATGTTTTCCTTCTGGACCTGAATATAAGCACATAAATTTGTAAACAACTCAAGTATCTTGAGCATTTTCATAACTTTCCCATATGTGAGCCTTTGTTAATTATTGAGTCATTCTATTCTTAGATTTTTCGGCAAATCAAGGGATGTTATGTCCACGTCCAAAAATGTCAGAGAAAACTAAAACTGTTTAATCTTCCTTACACAAAGTTTAGATACATGGTTGAAGAATGCGAATACATGGCAAAAATTGCATTGTACTTGAGATCAGTACGTGACTAAGTTGCAGGTGTAATTTCCCATCCGTGAGCGCGAATAACGTTCCGCCAGAGGCTATACATTTGCAGGATAAATATGCCTTCGAGGATAAAAAATAAACAGTATCTTTAACGTGAAATCCAAATCTGTAAAGCATTACCTCGTTTTCGTCGACCTTCACCTTCTTTTCGAGTTCACCAACTGAAGCTGTGGGAGCAGTTACATCAGCTTTCCTTTTGAGAGCACGCAGGAACATATCAGGAATTTTCTTCTGCGGTGACGGAACCATCTTTCACACTGCAAAACTTTTTGAGAAAACTATTGCTTTGAACTTTGGAAGCACAGCGAGGATGGAACACAAACAAATACAACGGTTGTGAGAAGTGCAATATCACATATGACTTTTCTTTCAGAATTTGCTTGGACAGATCAGTTGATGCGCTGATAACGGAAATTACCCCAATTTCGTATCGTATAGAAACTTTACTATGTCAGCTCACCGGGAATAAGACGTTATTTTCCATGCTGATCACGTATTCAACATCATTTTTATATCGTTCGCTTTCTTTCATTCTAGATGTTGCGTTGGAGACATGTCGAAGGCATGCTACCGGGAAGAAGGTAGTTGTTGCATAGCTCGCAAAAGGGCTGTGCCACATTACTCGTTAGCCCACGCCCATACGCGTTTACCCAGAAGTTGTTCCTTTGGGTGAACACATATCAACGTGGATGAACTAGCGGTGCGGCGCTGCCCCAATTGCTAGCGGTCCAATAACGATTGACGTTTCCTATAGACAGTGATTACCACCCTAACCAGCCTGCCATACGAGCCCCCTCCGCGCGGAGTACAGATTTCATGGAGGACCACACATCCAGCGTAGCTACCGCATATACAGTCCGTGAAAAAGTCTACGGGCATCAGATCCGCGCGCGGGAATGATCGCACATGTGTGTTCCGCGGTCGATGTTCAAGCGGCAGCCTGAGATCAGGGCTGTGGGGTCTCCGGAAAACGGATGGTCCCCGATTTTGACCGCGATGAGCGCCCAACGAGTGTCCGCCGATTTTTTACAGACTATATATGTACAAAAAGCGTTGATGGAACTGCGTTTTTCACGTACTCGTAGAGGATGCGAGGCGATCGCAACGCTCACACCCCATTTCCCGCCGATATAGCAAATCAGAGTTTTCTTGATAGTTTCTTATCCTATTTAGATCAACTGTCAAAAAAAAAACTTCCTAACTAAGAAAAAAACCAACAGTTCGCTGCTGCGGCGATGATTTTAGCGCGAGCGGCACTACTGCGTCACGTGCTTGCCGAGTCCGCGAAAACCGCACCTCCTTTGACGCTTACTTCGCATACAAGAATAGCGATATGGTGACATAGTATTCTTCTCGAGATATATGGCATTACGGTGCCAAGTGAGTATGGATTTTTGCATCTTCATATCGAATGCACTCCAACACATGGGACTGCCTCTCTCACCCCTAATGAACTCGACAGTTTTTTTTTTTGTTTTACGGAAGTACAAATGGGAGTGACCGAGGCTGCTAAAATACTCTGGGATTACCACAAAAAAAACCACACCGCATTACAAAAATGTTGTGAGCAAACACCACCTTGCCAGCCTCAATCTCTACCTACAATGTGCCAACTAACACTATTCTTGTGGTCACCACGATTCAAACGTCTGCAGTATAGTGTGTTCCACCAGGGACAATAGTCCTGGAGAAATTAGAGACAAAGAGAGATTCCGTGGCTGCGACGTGATATTGCAGTCCGAAAATGTTACCGTAATCCAAAAACATTCATGCAACGGTATAAGAGCGCCCTCTTGGAATTGTTGTGACATGTACACTAATTTTGTTTTAAATAAACGTTCGTAGTATACATAGACGCATCCCTAAATGATAAAACCAGCTTTTAACAAAAACCATGCTTCCGCGGCGTCACACAGTACGTTGCGCCGTGTTGACGATTCTGACTTGCTTGCATTTAGCGTAGAGGGACGTCCAAGTTGCCATTTTGTACACAAATACTCAGCTATCGTCGCGTACGGAACGCACTATAGCAGAAATTGCCGTGCAACCGTCACGCGAAGGTCTCGTGCACATGATCAGTTTCGGCACAGACCTCACCAAGTAAACTACACTTGAAATAACTCCACAGATAGGTGCCGATAATGTTACGGTCACTTGCACACCGTGTACCCGAAATAGTAAATACTCATTATACACAACCGTAAGAGGCAGTTGTAACACAAAAGTCAACAACATGTTACGTACTTTTGAAAGCGATGAGAACTTTTCCAGTAAGTGAACCGTAGACCAATAGACACAGCTGCATACAGTAAAAGTAAAGAAAAAAAACTAAGAGATCAAACACTACACCATGGTCTTAATTATGTGTTAACATAAACGACATTAAAGTTTCGAAATGCATCCAATAAGAAGGAGACTACCTGTACAAACTAATATATTAGTCAATAGAGTAAAAGCATTCGAATTTTCGTTTAATAAAACTTATTGATGTAGGAAACAAAAATCACAAGATCTCACAGAGATCAGCCGGTTGAGCGAAAAAAAGTCGTATACGATCAATAATACCGGGTTCAACGTATCAATAGAAAACATCAACATGAAAATACGTCGAAGCTCGAACAAGAAACAATACAACAGTGCGTTACATAACAGTGACTGGAAGAACGCACAGCTAATCTTGAGACTAGAACACACCCATGGCAAATTTCTGATGAACGCTTCATCGTTCTCATTCAAGATATGTTTTACTGGCATTTATAATAGCCAAAAGGCGCTGTAAAGCGAATCGAATTGCTAAGGTCACCGATGCTGCGATGTGGTTGGAGCCAGAATGGCAGCGGAACACTTGTCTTCCTTCTTTTCGGCGTATCCGCTTGCATCAGGCAACATGCCGTTGATGAAAGAAGAGGACAAGGTCGACACTAAAGTACAAGTTTTGTTATGTCTCCAAATCAAAAATTCAAAGCAAAACTAAACGCCTAGCTTTAGTCTTAACAAACCCTAGAAGATGCCGGAATTCTGGCAGAAAGTGAAAAAATACTGCTGAAAACATACCTGGTTGCAAAGGCGCACTTGATTCAAGAGGTGGAGGAGCCATAGAAACAGGCGGTCCCAAGGCACTGCTTGTCGATGCTATAACAAATGAAATATTGCTCGTAATTCTCGCAAATTACATGCAGTAAATATGAAACATGTGCAAGATTGCAAAAGAAAGATAACCGCTTATAAACGTAAGGGAAATAGTACAGCATAAATTGTACCTGCGTAGTTATCGCCGTTAACTGGATTGCTTGGGAGCACCTCCTGAGATAAGTGAGAGTACTCCATAGGCATGGACTGAGAGCTGATGGGCGCTTTGGATAACGCTTTGTGCAGTGACTGCTGCTTCAACTGGTCGCCTTGATAGCTACCGGCCATTGCACTTACTGATGGTATTTCAACTGAAAAATGAAACATTGTAAAGAGAAAATAACAGCTGAAAAAACAGATGTCTTCAGTACCTCGAACTTTGGCAACTATCGGTCTTGTATCCACTACATGCCGGCTCGAGGACGGGTACGGCTGCGAAGAATGAGCTTGCTGCGCAAGCATTGATGAAGGAACGACACGTGCAAGAGTGGAACGCAAAATCTGCTGTTGTGGCTGCACAGTCGAAGGTCCCATCTGGAGCACATTTTGGCTCTGCGGAACCATGAACGAAGAGCCACTCATCGGGACAGATGTAGGACCAGGCATTCTTTCATAGGATGGCGGAGCAGTGTTCGCCATTTGCCTCTGAAAAATCCATAACTGTTTCGTCGAGTCATAATTATTAAAATGTTACACAATAAATGCATATTCCGCGGAATATGGTGCACCGTTGTGTTACTCAATACTTAATTCAACAAATCTGACACAGTAAGCATAGGTCATGAGCGAAGTGAGGGAGAGCGATGTGAACCAAATATAGAACTCCCTCACAATAAAAGCATTCGTGAATTATCAAAAACAGTCAAATGATCCATCGGTACCTTACTGCGTAGACAGAAAAAAGATTTTAAAAAAAATGAATTGACTGTGTTTTTGGGCCTTTCGTCGTTTTTAGTGGCCTACAATTTTGAAACATACTACTCTAGCTGTAGTTATGGCGCATCAGAGTCCGATCCGGTCAGATAACAAAAGATATGAATCGATCCTCGTCGGCTAGGGACCGATATGTATCTTTTGTTAACCGACCGGATGGGACTCCGATGCACTATAAATGCAGCTTCTGTCATATGGTAAATACACCACGCTGAGAACGGCACCATGCGTAGTTCTGCGAGCGTCACCGATTTCAATGACGCTCCCAAAACTAGTCAAAAATAGGATTAACACATTCGCGACAATGTGCTCAACCGGTTGAGCACGCACGGTGCGACGCGTGGGACCGCGTGCTCAACCGGGTGAGCACGCCCTTTTCACAGTTATATTTTTGTGAAGCAATCTTGATGAGCAAACTCCTATACAGTCTTATACTAACAAATGTTCAAGCAATCTATACACTTGATGGGCAGAGCAGACATCATCTCGTACTTCTTTAATGCGTGGTTGAAAGTCACAAGTAAAAGAACAATTTATATGAAGACTAACTTGCCTACTTACTCCCTCTTATGCGGGTGAACTTCTTGAAATAGTTTCAAGCACGCGCATATTTGCGATTTGGTTTGTCTCAAATTCGCGCATTTTCGAAGTACTATACAGCAGAGGAAAAACTCCTACCGCGTGGGACCAGGTGCTCAAGCGGTTGAGCACGGGTCCTACTTGTGCAAAAGCGCGTGTGTCCCACGTGACACACCATGCCAAAAGCGTAAGGTCGCGAATGTGTTAAAACGAAGCATCCAGTGGAAAGTAACCAAAACACTCTCGAATGGAAATGACCACAAAAACTGAGCCGCGAGAACAAACATATGAGCAAAATGAAATTGATGCACTTACATATGACTGGGAAGAAGTCGATGCCGACGCATAAGCACTAGTACGTGGGTCCATAATTGGAGACTCAGATGGACTTGGACTGCTAACAATGCTTTCTTCCGTTGGACGCTTGACAGCATTTGATCCTTCCAAGCCTTCGTCAGCAGCGCGCTTCCTTTGTGCAGGACGGATTCGTCTGAGCAAATAACACATTGTAGGTCAAAAAAAATGTGTGGGACACAACGAAATGTGTGTAGTTTATACTCACTTCTTCGGCTTCGGCTTTTCATCGCATGTTTTATGGCTCGCATCAGAATCCTCATCGGAACTATCGGAAAATTTCTCAAACTGCCCCAAACGGTCGAGCAAAAAATTCTTATCTCTTGATAATTTCAAAAGCTTCCTTTGTAGATTTCTTAATTCCTCCTGATAGCATTCGTTCTCCTGAAATCATATGAAGAACACTTATCGTTAGTGGAAAAAGTAGGAGGAAAAACAAATGTCTCAGTAAGAAAATATAGTAGTTCTATAAGGAAAGAACATACATATACGAGGTACTTGAATCTTCTCTTCAAAATGCGATATGCATCTTTGTTGGTTAAAGTTGCGGTTGATTTGTCCGTATCATATAGGGTAGCAAGGGCCCCAGACGCAGTGCCAACTACACGACCACTCTGAAAGGAAGGAAATGACATTGCTTCTCCTACTGCACTTTAATTTAAAAAATACCCATACCAGTCGCAATTGCTGCTGAGCAGGTGCCTGTTGCACAGCAACTTGTTGTTGTTGCCGTTGTTGCTGCAACAACTGCTGTTGAGTTAGCTGCTGTTGCTGGGCAGCAAGGACGTTGCGTAGCGGTAAGTTCGCCTGCGATGGCAGTATACCGTGCGGCACCACAACCTGGAGAAACCAATACAATTTGTACACATAATAAAAACGTCTTAGCCAGTCAACAGGTTAGCAGGCGTGTGTGGCTTGTAAACTGACAATGACATGAACCGACTAAAGCAACAATTTATTTCAAGAACACTGGTAAACCCCTTTAGCCGTTCAAAACAGAACCGGTTCAGAAAGCCTCCTTAACATGCACCCCATGTAGATTTTATGCGAATCAGGAACTTTAGAAGTCCCTGATCCTCTCATAAGACACATAGGACAACCTTCCAATCTTCATAATTGACGAGATAACCGTTCCGAGCTTGAACGGTACATCCAAGCTCCTTGGGTTAACAGCTCATATGCCGCCCAGCGGAAATGGTCTGCAGCTCATGTAAAATTGAGCTGGCGCACAATCACTAGGGTTGGGGTTAAAGAAGTCCCACAGATTGTTTCGAAGATTTTCTGAGCTCTCTGAGAGCCAAGCAATGATAAGGTGAAGAATATTGAAGCCCATTTTCAGGTCTCGGGTAGCTCGAAGTTGCTCCCCTTCTTCAGTGGCAGAAAAAAAACTCAGCGCCGGGTTCCGATGGCCAATTATGTACTTCTTTGTTATCCGAGTTTTTACAGCTAAACCGACGTTGAAGTGCTTTGATTCCACTTCGTCGCAAAAATCGCGCATCCACCGTTTTGTGGCCCAAAAATTTGAGTCTAGTGTAGCAAACACGAATATGACCATCAACACACATTGAAAAAACATGAGTGCTGAGGAATAATTCTGGGGGTAAAACATGACCAAAGCGGCGAGTTCATCAAGTTCTGAAGTGAGCAGGAAGAAATCACGGATCTTCATACAAAAGCTAATATTTATATTCCAAATAACCACTTTGTCGCACTAATACCCATGACGAATCACCAGCACAAAACATCAGATGAGCCGAGGTGTACCAGTACTTAGCAGTGTGGTTTTCTACTGCATAAGGGAAGCCTAACAATTTCAGCAGATGCACTACTATAGACGACAAGTGTTGCTTCTATAAGGGGAGGCAAGAGCAAAATTTCACGAGCTGTCTAAACGGCCTAACAAGAAATAAATGCCAAACAACCAGAAAAACTGGAAGCTCAGTTTTTGTGAGAAATATTCCACGAAAAAAGGTTACCTGCTGCTGAAGCGTTGATGGCGAAATCCTCGGAGGAGATGAAGTTTGTGAATGCGAAGGACCCTCAAGAAAATTGCACTCATGATGTGATTACATGGTAAAGTAGGAAAACTCAAAAAAATCATCAAAAGAAGAGCACCTGTTGAGCTGTGGAAGAACCAGGCACTGCCAACGCTTGAGATGATCGATTCGCCAGAATCTGGAGCAAATGAAAAATCATTAATTGTTGGGAATTACCAGAAAAAAAGTGTTGGTATCTACGGGCAAGAGCAGCACAAATGCAAGAGGAAGCTTTCCCCCCCCCCCCTTCTGGGGACCGGTACAGAGGTACCGGATCCTTTCGGGGGAATGAAGCGCTCACTGCCACATCAGATCACCCCTCAATGTTACACACACCACCAGTCACTGCATAGGGCACATGCGCATTCAAATATCCCTACAACTTTGAATTGATGTCGAATGCGTGGCAGATCCCAACAAGGGATTGATTGAAGCCGAGCTATTCGTAGCTTATCCTTTACTTATATCCACTACTGCTGCGTCTAATAGGGGGTGCCCTGATGGTTCCCACGTCCTTTACAGAACATTTCCGCTACCCTACCATTCACAGGTGTACCATGATGATGTCACGAGTGAGGTCTTTCTTTTTTTTGCGTTATTTCACTGGCTGAATCCGAAAACAACCCTAATTTAGCACAAAAATATCTATGGATTTCTTACGGACATATTGCATGAGTATGTCATCCCTATGGGTCAGGATGTTTCAGAGCACAGATGAGCCCACCAGAAAACCAAAGTGAATGTACGCGTTTGAACAAGTTTTTTTTAGAAGCAACGTCACAAGTAAGCCTTTTCAGATGCTACTGCTACTTAGAAGTTTCCGGCAAGTGGATTCATGGTGAAGACTCGTATGAATTGCAACAAATGAGGAAACGACACAAACCTGTCGCACATGAGGATTTGTAACCGTTGGAATACCACATCCAGAAGGCCCTCCATCAGCTTGTTGCTGCTGTAAAACGCAATTTTTAGAAGAGAAAGCTATGAACTCGCCTTTTTTCCTTGGAAATGACTACAGTGACATGCTAGAGGAAAATGCTGAAAGGAAACAAGTTCCGTGTCACTAATTAGTCAACAAATTCAAGAAAAATGGGAATCAGCACTTTCCAACGCATATTGCCTTCCTTGAAAAACTACGGAGTAATTTCCAAAGGGTTACCTAAAAACACCAGTACCATGCAATACAAAGTCTGATAACCGCCTGACTTAAGTACAGGGACATTAGAGCCAATATGACTTCAATAATCACATTTGAGAACAATTACTTGGCATAAACACTTTTTTCTTGCATATTATCAATTTCCTTGTCGTTCCCCTTCTATTCTCTACTGAGCAGTCAATTAAGTGATGGCTTCAAAATTATGAGAAGAAAGAAGTGAAGAAAAGAGAATAATTTTCCATTCAGACATATCTGTGGAACAAACTAACAAAAATTTCGTTTCTTATGTGAATAGACCTATTAGATGCATCAATATCTTGAATACACTATATGTTCTGTAGCCATGGCAAAAGCAAAGCAAAACTTCAAGGAATCTGACCTGCAGCTGGGCTCCATGAAGCAAACCCATGACGACATGCTGTTGTTGGTTTGAAGTCGACTGAAGCTGACGAGATAAAGTCTCTTGTGTAGGAATCGGTCTCGCCTGAAAACGACAATAGATTCATGCCCAAGTTATCGCTGAGAAAACAACATAAAAAGAAAACAACATATAGTAAGATAAACGAATATTTCAGGAGCACAGGCTGAGCCAAAAATACGGTAACAACATGTGTTTCTTCTTTTGAAGAAGCGAGCTCTGCCCCAAAGTCAAATTCAGCTGTGTCGTTGTTTCGAGACGTTTTACAATTACAGTGCACCAGCGCTTAGGTTACGTTTGGTTCAAGACTGGAAAAACTATGTATTTTAGGACCTGCTCGATTTGCTGTGTGGATATTCAATTGCCCAGAACACAATGAACTGGGTTAGTAGTTTTCGAGGCACTCACGAAATAGGCTTCTTCTACTACCCATAGAAGTCCAGGATTTTTAGAAAAAGCACTTTAAAAAGAGATCAATTTGACCCCAACCACTTTCCCGCCGCGGTTCGCGACTTCACTGAATGTCTCAGAGTCTGATTTCTAGCAAATAAAGGATATTTCTGAAGTTATCTGATTCTTTTTAGTCAGTAGGAGGCAGTGAACATAAATCATATGAAAATGCTCCAAATTACAACGAAATTGATTTTCTAGCTGCCATTTTGTTTGTTACCGTATTATTGGCCCACCCTGTCGACGCAAAACACTAAACTGTGAAAATTATTCCCCTCCGAGAATAATGTGGGACTTCAACAACAAACCATAACAGTTAAGACTATAAAGCACAAAGCATAGTAATCTTTTATAGGAGCACATAGATTCTTGGGTAAGAACACCGTCACTCAATAACCATTCAAAAGCAACTAAGCCCGTAGCATATACATCACTGCATTTTTGATCGTGACGATTAAACATGTTCACAATACCAGTATATGCATATGTGAGAACTTTTAGGGATGAAGATGAAAACATATTGAAAATACCTTCAACGAGCACTGTTGCCCATTTTGCTGTGAAGAGATTTGTGGAAGTGGCTGCTGCTGAATAACTACATTTGGCTGCCCACCAGTAATAGTCGTGCTCGCTTGTGATGATACCTTAATTTGTAGAGTTTAACCAGAGAAAGAGAACGTCGACAGAACAGAAAGAATAGCTAGAAAGAAACGTGCTCGAGAAGGACGGACACTGAGTTGCTGTTGCAGCAAAGTAGGAGCCTGTGGTGTCTGCGTTGGCATAGCTCTCTGGAAACAAAATCCCATTTATGTTACACGCACATACAAAGTAAAAATATGATTGTTTTCTGCTCATCTCTCAACCAATTCCCAAATGGACATCAAAATTTGCAGACACTCATTTCCTCCCAGACTTAAACTGATGCACCCGCGAAAAAAATTATTGGTCCCATTCGAATTTTAAGGCCCTGGTCATGCGTAAGGAAAACAAAGTATTACAATTTGTGAATATGCGAACAAGTGCAGCGAACGTGATCAGCTTAATATTAAATTTCCATCAATGTCAAATTTTCGAAGCTGCGCTTTCGAGTTTTAGCACGTCCACAACGAAATGTTTAGGAACAATATCATTGATGAAGTTACAACTCTTAAAGCTAAGAAATACCTGTGTAGTTGACGCCATCGACGATGCCACCTGGTGAACTGGCCTCGACTGAATCTCATGCTAAAACAGTGCTTTTAGTGAAGCATAATTAGAGAAAAACTTGATAATAATGGGGAAAACAACTACCTGGTAACCTTGTTTGCTCGAGCCAGCTGCTAGCGATCCTACTGCAACATGATGCTGTAACTGTTCCTGAGTCGGTAAAGACGAGTAACGAGTCAGCGATGGTCCAGTATGCGAATGCATTGTAGAACTTTGTACGTATGAACCCTAAAGAATGAAAATTGTGAGTAGAAAGACGAATAGGTTATTCATAAAATAATCGAATGATCAGCTTTTACTGAAGCAACAGTGATTATTCCTTAAAATAAGAACTAAAGTCACAAATTTAGATGAACGTAAAGTTTCGGAAGTTTCAGCGTGTGATATAAGTTAAAGGCGTTTCGAAATTCGGGATCCCAGAGCTGCTCGGGGGAGGGGGGCAGCGGTGAGATTCATGAACGTTCCCGGGAAGATACTAATCTACCCGCAGTTCCCACGTGGACGAGTTCTTCTCGTGAAAGTAAGAATTTCTTGTCCGAACGACTCGCCTGGGTCCAAAAAACAAGTAATGTTGAAGAAAGCAAAACATGTCACGGGAAGCTCAGGACCTTCCGGGAACGTCGATAAATCCCGCCACAGAATGGAGATGCATAAGAAGTGAACAGAAAAAATGACTTTTCGCCTTGTACAATGGAGAAACTGATATTAACAAGTGGAGCAAGTTTTAAAGAATCAGAGAGCAAGGATTTTCTATCGGGATTACGGCCAATGATAGAAACACAAACGGGAGGTCCATGCCCATTATGGAGTTGAACAACGGAAGGCGAAGAGTGATTCGAATACGAGGGAGAGGGATTGCCAACACTGCTTGATCCAGGAGAAAGTTGAGCATCCAAGCTGCTATGGCGCACCTGTAAAAAATATGAATATTACATAATATGTGGCCTTGCACTGGTTTGTGTTAGTGTAGGAACGGACGTGTTGCAATTGAAACAGATTGGGTGCATACTTTACGCAACTTGACCGGAAACAATTTTGACCACAAACACAATAGGCTGACAACGGCTCTCTTCTCTTTCTACAATAATTTCAACAGTGTACTACAGTAGGAAATTAATCTGTACGGTTTGGTTGTTTCAACACACGAAGGTTTGTTCTTACGAATTGCTTTTCTTCGCAGAAGTTGAATACACAAGTTGGAAAGTAACTGATCACTTGTTGTCTCCTTACATCAAATATCTTTTTGTTCTCAAAAAGCAGAACAAAAAACTGAAAACGCTCTGAGAAATCCGGGAACAGCCACGCTAGAACTCATGAACGTCCCCAAGTCAGAAGTTTCAAGGAAGTAAGAAGAGCGTAGGCGGAAAAGCGATGAACGAGCAGAAGAGAACCTTCTCAATTTGGTCAAGGGACAAAGATGTGATCGGAGCCCCGGCATAGTTAAGGAAACCTTCAGGACTTACAAGTCAAATCTTACATACTGCATGATATGCATTGAGTGTTGATGACAGTGTGTCGTTCGCAAACGTGGGAAGCACGCGGCGCGGCCGCACCGCTCACGCTGAAATCGACGCCGCAGTGCCACACCAGGGTTTTCTTGATAGTTTTTCATCATAATTGATGTTAACTACAGAGAAAACTAACTAATTATCCAGAAAACCCTATAGCTTGCATTCGCGTCAAGGATTCCAGCGCAAGCGGAGCGGTCGCGTCGCGTGCTCCCCGAGTCTGTACTCAAACGAATAAGCTAAGAAACGTAGTAGTTTAACCATAATGAACCAATCAGCTCAGAACAGAAGATTGTGCATCCAATGTCATAACGCTATGAAAATCAGTCAATAAACTATTGAACGCAAAATCACAGTATTTCAGTTGATTAATCTTGAACCAACCTGTACAGACTGAGGAGGTGTGGAGACCGCCAATGATGCAGGCGAGTTTGGCACACCTGAAACACTTCAAACTTTTGTTTCTCTTTCCTTAATAGACAGACGTAGCAACATTACGGCTGCCACATGAGAAAAAAAATCATAAGTCAGTTCCCTCAGTTTGTTCTCTTTCTTATCTCTTCGTTCAATTAGTATCTAGCATGAGGATAAGTGATTTGGAAAGGCAGATTTTACTATTTGGAATCGATTTTCCCCACTTAGGCGGAGGCGATGTCATCGGGACTTTTACCAGAATAAAGCTGTTTAGAAATTTCGCATTTCCACTCAAAGCGAAACTATTTTCAACAACAAATATTCACAGTCCTTAAAAAGACGAGAAAACCGAGGAAAAGGCAGAGAAAAGTAGGAAAAGAGAGAGAGAGAGAGATTGGATATGGAAACATGGGATCAGATGTTTAAACTCAATCCCTACTTCAGGATTATACTCGTTGAGGAATAAAAACGACCGAACAAATCTGGAAATGTGTCCAATTTCAGTAGTAAAAAAGGCCTATCAAAACGGATCGCAAGAAAAAAGCTATTCAAAACCCAATCAATGTTCGCAACAACAACCGGACTGACATCCGGTACAAACATGTCCTTTCTATATAGCAATCCAAAGCCTCATACCAGCTCTGCGGGCATGAAAATAATTTTTAAAAAATCCCACTCTGGATTTGCCTTCCCATTTCGTTCGGCCTCTTATTGGAAGGCAATGTGGTGACGGTGTGAGAGAATTGTCCGCGTATTTGATCTTGTCCAAGCATTACACTCTGGCGACGCACATCCTGTAGCTGCTGCGGCTGAGGAGCTTGACCAGTCGGTGGAACTGAAAGTCGAAAAACTTAATAGAGCTTCGACATATCACAGATACATTTCAAAAGCATGAATTAAGGACAAAAAAAAACTTTAACTGTTCCAGAAGAATCTTCGCTGAATTTCACGCAATTGGAACACAACAGCATCTACAATTCCGAAAAGATAAAGACTGTGAAAAGACTCTTATAAAGGACATTCAGTCTCCACAGCTATTAAACTGATGGTACATACTTTTCAGAAAGTAGAGGTAGAGGAACAGAGCTTCAAAATTAATAGGGTAAAGTATTAACAAGGAACTACCTTGAGACTTCTGTTGAGGAGAAAGCATCTGATGACTGAGTGGAGATTGAGTCGACACAGGTGACATCATACCCGATTGAACGATAGGTGACGGCATCATCTGTATTTATCTATTTAAATTTCATTGTTTCAAATGAGGTTAATAATTAAAAGTTAATAAAATTGAGCAAAATTATCCAACCCTTCCCCCTCCCTCAGCGAATGCAATCACTCGCTTCCTTCCTGTTCTAAATCATATGCAGGGGAGACTGACCTCAAAAAATAACTGTGCCAGGACTAACACCCTCACGAACTAAACTGATTAGTGCTTACTGTCCGTTATAAAACAACAGTGGCGAAATTGGAGTTGGGGGGCACTAGCTAGAGAACACAGAAGTGCTTTTAAAAGGTCGTACACAGTCTAACCTGCTAAGCGCAGGGATTTGTGATAGAGTAGGCCTACGCAGAAAACACAGAGTGGTTTTAACAAGTCTAATAAGTTTTAGCTTGTTAGTCGCATTGATTTTCAACCAGGAAGAATGAAAGCAATGCTAAAGTGTTTACTGTATTTTTTCTTTTATTTTCTATTCGGATTTTTAGTACTAATTGAACCGGCTTACTCTCCAAATAAGTTAAGACATTAAAAAAAACTGCCTAGGTAGCTTTTAAGGCCACTTTTTGGGGTGCCCCCCCCAACTCCATTTTCACCGACACAGCTCTTCCCTAGGCCGTCGCAAGGTGTCGAATCTATGAACAAGTTGAGTAGTGTACTGAGCGAATAATGTATTAGATGCGTTCGATACTCGAATATTCAATCTCGAAAAAGTCGAGAATTAGAATGTTCCGGAAAATGAAAGCCCTGGTCCTCTTGGATGAAAGAAAACGAGGTCTGTGGAGCATTGTGTTTTCAGAACACTCGATTTTTCGAATGGACTTTCGATTTATTGGTCAAATGAATTGAATTTAATTCGATTTTTACTCGGTCAATCAATACTCTCAGAAGTTTGGCAGCAATTTCAAGCACTAATAAAACAAATCTGCGAATTCGTACATTGCACTGGGCTTTCCAGAGCTTTGGGCTTCTCCATTTCCACTACTTTTAAAAACAAGGTACTAATTGGAATTTCTGCTCTCAATCCTTGACTCTCCCCTGGATCTATCTTCGCCGCTACAGAGGGTGCACTATATAAATTAGTTCAATCTAATTAAAATGTGCTTCCCTCGAACTGTATTTTTACTGAGCATTGAAAAAACTATGTGAATCTTTCACAGGATTTTTTGAAGTTAAGAAGGACAGAAGTAGAAACACCACACGTTCATGCGAAGTGGTCCGAGAAATAAAACATATGATCAGATAACTAAGGATTATACATAGTAGTACCTGAGTTGTAAGACTAGGCGAAGCATACGAATGGTGTACGGAGGAGATTCCTGCAAGAGGATCAAGGCGAGGTGGAGGTAAGGTCAACGGGGGAAGTGCACCAACAGAGGTTGAGCCTTGTGGGACTCGCCCGGGTGTCGGCAGCCGGGTTTCCGGTTCCGACATTAACTGAAAAGAATAAAAGCTCTCTTATTTAGACAGGAGATGAATGCGCGCCTACTCAATCATGTTCATAATTCAATGGAATTAAAATTTATTTCCTCGAATGGCATTTTTACTGAGTATTGATGACAAAGCGTGTGACGTGTGTGGACGAGACTTCCTTGTTCAGAAAAAAGTGAATAAGAGACAACGATAATTCATCCAAGTTCTTCTATAAAGAAGAAAATAAAGGAGTAAGGAAAGCAGTGGCAGAAGCAGGGGGAGCTGTAACACGTAACGCAAACTCTGAAGCGTTACTGAATTCTGACAGTAGATCAAGAGATTTCAAAAAGTTCTCAGCTTAGCCTACAATACACCTTTAGAATCTCAAAAGAATAGCTGGAACATTCTCTGCTAGTAAAAAAAATCCAAATATGAGTCTTGCTCGTAATTTTTCAGGTTGAAGGGATAGGAAAACAACCACCACACGCTCATGCGAAGTGGTCCAAGAAATAAAATGTCTCTTACGCAACAATGATCGCTCACAATGTCCCATGTCAGAAAGAAAAGCAATTAAGAGAAGAGAAACAAGAAAGAATAATAGAAGGGCACAAGGAGAAACGCCTCCACACATCCGAACGAATCCACAGAAGTAAACCTTGAGAGAATTTCTCGCATTTTACAAACCTACGCCTGAAAAAGCCATAGAAATAAGAAGAGAAAAGAAACAGTCGCAGGCTACTCAGAAAAGAAGTAATATACTCAGCGCAAGGTCTAAACAAGTACTTTGCGAGAACATACAACTCGTGCGATGATAAAGACAGATAAACAGTGATATCCTGTCGTTAAAAATCAAATTTGCGCCATGCGACGGAAAAGGAAACCATCACGAAACTGTCCCACAACAACAACGGTCCAGCCAGCATTGGCAAGACTTTTTTGAACGGACGCACATACAATTTTTTCATGTGACAACACTTCAACGATGTCGTAAAACGTGCGCTAAAAAATCGTCGCTCGGCACCTCGTACGTCATAAATCTCCGCGGCGCGGAGGCCCGCAGCGGCGCTCTGCGGACGCGGCGCCGAAGTCCGCAGGAGTGCGTGCGCATTGGAGCGCTCGCGAAGGACATCTTTGCCAGGTGCTTCTTCGTTTGGTTTTGCCATTTCTTGGAATGCTTCTCATCACTTCGGATATTCTCACGATTATCCTGACATCTGCTGATGTACTGGTTTTACCTGACAACTCAGGATCTCTATTCGGCGACGTCGGTTTACAGGCGAAGCTTGTCATCTGCATATCCTAAGTTGTGAATCCGAGCTGCTTAAAAACGAGTGCAGAGTTAAATAAGTCGGTTACTCAGCATACATACAGTAGGCGTCAATGGCGGTGACCCGTCTGCGGCCTCGAACAGAACGCGGCGCGACCGCGCCGCTCACGCTAGAATCGTCGCCGCAGTGAGTTATCTGGGTTTTCTTGATAGTTGTTCATCATATTTGATAAGAACTAATAAGAAAACTAACTGACTATCAAGAAAACCTCATAATTTGAAGTCCCGGAGAGGATTCTCGCTCGAGCGGCACGGTCGCGCCGCGTTCTGTTCGAGGCCGCAGACGGGTCACCGCCATTGACGCCCACTGTA
>JARK01001371.1:879287-894719 GCA_000688135.1 Ancylostoma ceylanicum
GGGGGGGGGGGGGGGGGGGGGGGGAGGGAGTGAGCAGCTCTGAGGATTCTTTTTTGGTGCGAAAACCACCGATGTTGTGGAACTCTCGGGAAATTTAATTTGCGATTTCCATTGTGACTGTTCACTGTTCCAAATTCCATTACTTGCAAAACGGGTGTGACGGTCTCTTTCGTTTTTTTGCACGACACGCCTAACGGTCTTTCACCTTTTCAAGTGTTGTGAATACCTTTTCGTCTATGTTTGTCGTTTTTTTAAACGAATAGAGGCCTCTGAATGGGTAATTTATATTATATTAGCCTCTGGTGTAGGTTGCGTCTGTACATTTGCAGTGATGTGAAATTCATGAGCGCATACCCTGACGAAGCCAGATTAGAAAACCAATTTTGGGGTTCTTTATGTGTGACCATTATATGGTGCCTTGAATAGTTAACTATGCTGACCATTGCTATCTTCCTTGGTCAGCGTTTTGCACATTCGCGTTCTTCTTTGCATATCCTGTGTGTAGCCTTTCATAGGTATTTTAGTGGGGTTTCGTTTTCGTCTGCCTGAGTTAGTACTCTGCCCTACTTATTGTCCCCTGCATGCGACATGTAACTGTAAAGTCCCCAAAAACTACCATGGGAAAATATTCTCTTGCTGAATTGATATCTATTTTAGAATCGTCTCTTCTTACACTTCTATTTTTTCAGATCTCTTGTTCGATCCATCGGTTCGATGGTCCCGATTTCGAAGTGATGCCCTTTGTGTCATAGGATCTAAAAGTCCCGCGGCTAGCAAAATGGTGGCTAAGGTAGTTTTTTTTAAAATGTTCTTAGGTTGAAAAAAAACGTAGCATATCTTTTTAGAAATTGGAAACTTGCAAGGTTCCACCCGCGTATGCGAGTCTGATATCGGATGCTCAAGCGAGGACGTTATCTTCGGCATGCTGAAAAAATCATGCTATTGTAGACCTTATTGTTGACTCGGAAGCGTTTCAACTTTCTAATGTTCTCATATTTATTTTCGTTCAAATGCGGGTTTTTGGTATCTCCAGTAAAGCTTTGTTTCTTTTGATTTAAAATGCTTCTAGTAGTTGGAACCACTCTTATCTCAATAGTGGACATTAATAGGACAGTACACGTTATTATTATATGGTCCCTCAAAGACACCTTATGTAGCACTATGATCAGCCGGCTTCTCAGTTTCAACATAGGACGTCAAGTCGTGCGAGCACAGACTCTAAGATTTTTAAGGACCACAGCGGTAGCAGCTTCCAGTAGTCATGATGAAGGTATGTTGTTTTAGATCAATTCCATGCGTTACTTTCCATTACTTCCTACCCTAGTGTGTTTGCATCGATTTTTCTTTATTCAGAACCAATTCCTGTGCACGTACCAAAGCCAGCTGTTGGAGAAAGGAATTGGCTAGGAAGTCTCAAGGTTTACTTACACTCTCAGTCTTGTGTTTCTTACTACATATTTAATTTCTAACCTTACATTTGCTGGTATGAATCTGATTATCTTACAGTTGAGGTCCCAGATATTGCATTATACCTATTGTTTTTGTGCCTTTAAATTGCTATCTAACGGCTACTGATTGTTTGATGGATTAGACTATTGCCATCACGCTTTCAGGCACCTCCAGAGCAGTTCCCTCACGAACCGTACGCTCCAGGGAAATCTGATGTGTTTTCATTCCTGGGAGCTGGTTTGGGTGTCATCCTCACTGTGCTCGCTGTGGTAGGTGTCTTAAGTGCGGAGTATTCCTGATTTTTCATCTCATTTTTTTCTGAAACATCCGATTTCAGCGAAATAGATCTACTTCTTTGTTTAGACCTTCTACAACGATATTTTCGGGAAAAGTCCAGCCACGAAACATACTGCAAAGGATACGGGTCACAAAGGATCTTCGAAGGATGCGAAACATGTAAGCGTTTTCCAGCCCATGACTGTTTTCTTTTTTTTGCACGAAACAGGCGCTTTTTCATTTATTCAGATAAGGAAGCTGAGGAACTGGAAGCTTTTCTTGTTGGCTTTTGTCATCGTTATTTTATTATTTGTGATGTTATCTCGTTTTGAAAAGGGACGTATTTCTTTCTGGTGTTGTCCTTCATTTTCTATTTGCATTTTGCATATTTTCAATGAGGAATTCAAATGAAAGAGTTTGAGGAAGCTCCCACAACTGCTTCTGAATTTAACCACTACCTGTTTGATATTTTCCCATTACTAGTCGCTTGATATCAACTTTAGCGCGTAAAATAGGGTGAAATGTTAGCTTGATGCTCGGAATCTTGGCCAGGTTCGGGATTCGCGTACTGGAAAACAACTGCTTCCACCACGCCTAGAGCAAAAATCGCGTAAACTCCAGTAAATCCAGGAATCAGTAACCACATCGCGTGAACTGGTTAACATACTCCTGATCAGCTTGATGGATTGCCCCAGTAGGCAAATTTTTTAATTTGGAGCAAAAATGGAAAAGTGGATAGAATCGGTCAATAAACCGATAGATCGGAAGTCGATACCGATATATCGGGGTGCAGTCCCATGTATCCGAGCTCCTTTCCTCGTCAGCTCGTTTATAGATGCCTTTTTATCGTTTGAATTTGGCGCCACGCGCGACGTACAGATTTTTGAATGAAAGTCGTAAGGGTTGCCATGTTTTACGTGTAGGTACATGTCAAAATATGCCGTAATTTCTAAGTGAGGTTTTTTCTCCCCTTTGCAGGCTGATGAAACTGAGGAAGCCGAGCCAGCTGAGAGCGACGCATCATCATCGCACGAAGCAGAAGCTCGCCCAGCAGAAGGCACACAAGAACGACATTCAGAAACATCACAGGAGCACGCAGAAGCTTCAGAAGAGCACACTAGTGAGCCTGCTCAACATAGCTCTACTTCTACTAAGGTTCGGCCTTGAATGACTAATTTCAATTGCAAGAAATGTGGACAAATTTGAATAATTCACATTGCTAGAATCGCGATTATTCAGAATGGCTTTTGTTTCTAGAAATAACGTGTTTTAAGGAAGCACACGAAGATAGCTCTTCGCACGAGCACAAACATTCAGATAAACATGCTGAGCCACCAGTTTCGAAAAAGAGTGTAAGTTTTAAGCACAGAAATTCCACTGGTTTTGATGTGATCGACCTTCGATTACATAAATATGCCAAGATGTACCTGTTGTAGGAAAGCGATCACGATTCTGCGACGGCCGCACACGAAGAAAAGAAAGCGGCCGATCATCCTTCAGGAGAGGAGGTTGATTCATAATTTAAACATGCCTCAAAGGCGTATTTGTTAGGTTGCTCAATCTTCTGTTTTACGTTAGAGATAAAGAGTCTATCACTGGTGTTTGTGCCATGTTCGCATTATTGACTATGGTTTACGTGTTTGTGATCAGAAGTTGGGGTATGCGCTAGCATGGATTCGCCAAAAATAATGATCATTCCATATACTGGTTTTCACTCAAAATCTAAAAGAGTTCCCAAGTTGATGATATGTAGTCGTATATGTAGTAGAATTTGGTCAGCTATGCGAAGTGAAATATGGGAAATACAACGGTGGTTCGTACAGGCTATGGTTTTTATTGATTGTGATTCTACCATAGTGTTTTTGTTGGGTAAGTAATTGCTGCTAAATCAATGCTCTTGAAGGTGACATAACAGTGCTCAGTGTACCTGGTTTTTTTTTTCGCTTTTCTCATACGTTTTTCCGGTAATTAACTAATATTTACCTTTATGAGCAGAAATATCTCAAATGGTCGTTTGTTTTGTGCTACATTGACACTGTTATGAGATCCTGTTCGAAAGTATCTATTTGTAAGATAATGCCGAAACATGTGCTTATTAACGATCCAGCGGCCTGTGTGGATTACTGTACTAACTTTTTACTATACAATACTTGACCTTTTTGATCTTTTGAACGATGAGCGCACGATGCAAATTCTCTTTATGAAGTTATTAAGGTGCCGGAGTCTGTTGAGTACCTTTTGGTTGGAGCGGGGACGGCGGCGTACTACGCATCATTGGCCATTCGAGCTCGACATGCTGACGCTAAAGTGCTCATGGTGCGCTAGTTGACTATTTCTTGAGCTGCTATTATACAATTATGTCTAAGAGTATAACATAGCTGTAGTAGGATAGCGCCATTTTCAGTGAAACAGAGAGCTCACAGTTAGTATTCCAGATTGGTGAGGAGGATTATCTTCCATATAATCGGCCTCCACTTTCCAAGGAGCTTTGGTGGTACGGTGATGAGAAAGTTGCAAGCACATTGCAGTACACTGGCATTAACGGAAAGAAGCGTGATGTTTTCTTCGAAGCAGAAGTGAGTGTTAGGGTTATAATAAACGTGTGGTGCATTGGAACGGCGTTGGCCGACCTCCTGGGCTAGCATTCATGAACGCATAACCATGCGTGACCAAGTTGATAAACCAACTTTCACATATTGCGCTACTGACATAACATAGTCCATGAGATGTCTAATCAGGCGAGTCATAGTTGGTTTGCTTGATTATGGTTTCGTAAATCCCAGCCTGGAACAGCGAAGTTTTTACTTGATGCAGTCGTTCCAAAAAATACTTGCCTCCGGCATCCACCGCCCGTCTGCTGACCCGCGCCGCGCCTCCTACGCATTATCATACGTGCTGCGACGTGGCTCAGTCGACGCGCAGTGTAGCCTGAGGCAAGAATTTTTTGGAAAGACTATACGTACTATCTGCTCCAAAAATTAGAGCAATTCAATGTTTTGCCTGTAGCTACACAAGACACGTCAAATCTTGGAAATTGAGCGCTACATTTACTGGAGACGTGCCAAAACATGTCTCGCCTATAACAATTGACGAGAATTACCCCATCTTGAAATCCTACCAAGTGGCAAGATTTGTGAAACAGACAGTATGTCAGTCGCATGCCACATGCAGTGAGTTGCGGACGATCTCTCACAACGACCGGTCATTGCGGCGTATAGATCCTAAATGAAAAGACCACAAAGCCGCCGCAAGCCCGCAAACGCACCCGTCTGATTTGCGTCCGAGCTGCGTCACGCCTGCCGCTAGTCCTATTCTTTGTCATATAGACGCGCATGTGTCGAACGCACAGATCTAGTCTACATTTCCCTAGTGCTTCCATTCCACTATATCCCCGCCTGCTTATTATAACCAGCAGTTGTCTCTAGCTGGGTATGCCCTACACTCTTCGTTCAGGGTTTCTTCGTACCACCTGGTGAACTACCGAGCACTGCCCATGGTGGTGTATCACTGCTGAAGAATCGTCGCGTGGAGAGAATAAACCCCGACGAGAAAAAAGCGTATCTTGATGACAAAACCTGTATCAAGTACGGCAAATGTCTAATCGCTACAGGTAAGACGATCACCTCAGCATTTAAAGTAATAAGTTAGCCGGGAAACATACAAACTACATATAGTCTGTTGCAATGGGTAAAATAGTTGGGAAGATATCAGGAAGAAAAAGAGCGTGGGAAAACGTGCAGGATTTTGAGGCCAGCTTCGAACTCTGCGGGCAGCCTTACACTTACTACTATCTCTTCATCCTGAAGCCCTTTTTCCATTTTCCCCTTTTTTTGGGTGCAATATTCGATGAGACAGAGATAGTCCACGATTTGTGTTACCTGTTTTGAATTCTTTTCTTCCAGTAGAAATATAATAATCTTATTGAATTCTTCGCTGTCCTGATGAATCAAAGTTTGTCTACCTCAGGTGGAAGACCGAGAACATTGCCAGTGCTGGAGAAGTCCAAAGAAGTGAAGGAGAAGGTTCTTTATCTACGTGGGGTACGTTTTCCTCCTCTGCTGGTGGCAGATTTCCTTGAATCAGCTGTTTTTAAGGTCGACGATTATCGGAAGTTAGCGTCGATTTGCGATTCATCCAAATCGGTTACCATAGTTGGAGGTGGTTTTCTTGGATCTGAGCTAGCCTATAGCATTCGCAGAAAGAATGAAAACGTAGTAGTCAATCAGGTTTGATATTATTTGAGCAGATGTATGAGATGAGTGGCTATGGAAGTACAAGATGTTAGTTACTTTGAAGGTGATTGCTGAGAGTGGTAATCTTGGCGGCGTACTTCCCGAGTATCTGTCTAAGAAGGCTACTGAATCTCTTCGTGAAACTGGTGTCAATGTGATGACTAGTGCAAAGGTTTGGTTTTCATGGTGTGCTTTTATTTTTATCCTTTATGACCTCTGCACGGAATATCATTTTTCAGATAACCTCGGCCCGAAAGAAAGGCAATGGTATAGAGCTAGAGGTAAATCTTAAGAGCTTGCATGGAAACTTCTCTTTTCGTACCTATAAACCGATCTGACTGGGAGGCGGACATCTTGAACAGCAGTGGCCTACATCCTCCTGAATATAGGGCACAGCTGGGTCAATGTCCCAGATTCAGTTACCCTACTTTCTCGAACTGCTCCACTAATTACAGTGGGGCAGTCAAGAGGTCATCAGAACAACAACGTTTTTTTCACTCCAACGATTTCGTCCGCATCTGCGATAGGATAATAAACAGATAAGTTACTATTAGTAATGATGATTGTTGTTATCTGTGCTAGCATATAAATTTAATAAGACAACAGTTATATTCACCAATAATTTTTCATCTTTTTATCATCTCAAATGCGGACGAAACTCCTGAATGGAATGCTGGCTGTAGTGATGACCTCTTGGCTGTCCCACTGTAATTAGCGGAGCAGTCAGAGAAAGTAGGGTAACTGAATCTGGGGTATTGACCCAGCTCTGCCCTATATTCAGGAGAATGTAGGACACTGCTGTTCAAGATGTCACGCACCCGAGAAACGCTGCTCATTATTTCCGCTTTACTATGATAGGCTTTAGCACACCCTTAGTAAATATCTGAAGGCCCCTATACTACTACAACGTGCTTTGTTAAATCATGTATACACTAGAATTATGGTCAACCTTTAAGGTCAATGGCTCTAAGAAGATCACATCTGACTACGTTGTAATGGCAATTGGGGTTGATCCTGAGATTTCGGTGGCGAAAGCCTCTGGATTGGAGGTATGTTCATCGAATATGCAATTGTTGAAGTTTTGGTATGAATTTTCGCCTGATAAGAGAGAAATCTGTGCGTGGAAAATCCGTTTATAAAACGTCTTTATACTTCAAATTTTCTTGTATTGATTATACTACCTTTCATCTTTTGCCTGGCTTTCTCAGTATCTGCATAGCTTACAACGTTAACAAATATTTGTTCAAAGTTTATTAACTTACTAACTCTCTTCAGACAGACGACCGATTAGGCGGCATAATGACAGACGCCGAGCTGCGAGTACGATCCGGTATTTGGGCGGCTGGAGACGCTGCCTCATTCTATGACAGATCCCTAGGTCGACGTCGAATTGAGCACTGGGAAAACGCGCAGGTTTGTTTGAACACTCTACCTACCAACGGTCATAAATGGGTTTTGTTTGTTACAGATAAGTGGCAGACTTGCTGGTGAGAATATGACTGGAGCTGGAAAAGCTTTCTGGTTGGTTGCTTTCGTTGTTAATATGATAGATGTGAAGTGCTGTAGGACAGCGTCTAGGCAGTGGTCATGACAGCAAAAGTCTTCTTATTTCGATGCCGCTGCATAGAATTTGTAATTAGAGCCAGAGTGAATGACTTTTTGATCATGAGAGTAGGTTATTCAAGTCGAATAGTCGCATTAGCATGCATTTTCAGACAGTTGAACAATTGTTTGAGAACAGAGAAAAAATGAGAGAGGAAAGGACACCTTTTAAAAGGAAATCTCGTTGCTCTTTTGTGTCGGCCCATCAGTCAGTGAAGCATCTTGGCGCTCTTCTGCTTGACAATACACTAGCGTTGCTATGCTGGTTTTCCAACTGAAGGAAACCGATTAATTTGAACATAACTATTGCCTTAGACCTCGGAAGACGCTGTACGATCCCTCCATCAAAGTGTGCTTTTAGGTACCAACCATCATACTTCACCAAGATTGCACCCAAGTGGCATATCAACGCCGTGGGAGTCACCGATTCCTCCTTGCCTACTGTGTCTGTCTTTGCAAAAGATGTAAGTGACAACGCGGATTTCTGAAAGCCAGTTATTCTGGATCACTATCCTATTTTATTCCAATCTGCCATATTATTCTTATAATAGTTTTACAAAAATGAGAGTATGGTAGGAAACTAGTTCGATTTTCATGATTATGGCATCGAATAACCCCTAGGTGAAGTCTAGGAGAAATTTCCAGAGGAAAACCAATCCGATGACAAGACACTTTCTATAATTCTGTAGGTAGGAGTGCCCCATGTCTTCAGAATTACTGGGGTTTTGGTAACGATCCACAAGCTCGCACTGTGGATTTGCAGTCAGTGCTGTTTATGGAGTCTAACAAGTCATCTAACATATGTTCATGACATGATTTATTTTACAGAGTAATGATAAGGAGAACTACGACCGTGGCGTTGTGTTCTACAAAGGGGATAATGGAAAGGTATTTTACATTCTCTATCTTGAACTTTGTAAACTTTTTAAAGGATAAAATAGAGTTACCAAGCAAGCTGGGTGCGATATCTGGCTTGTGTCTATGTTGCTACCAGTTTGAATTATTTCCTGGAATTATTCCTACATTTTCTGTAGCTTCCTTTGCTGTTAATGATTTAATCTGATATGGCGAAATTCATTGTTTCAGGTGGTTGGAGTGCTCCTTCTTAATGTGTTTGGATCTGGAGTTGACGTCGCTCGACGGCTTATAGAGGAAGCGAGGAGCGTGGAGGATTTCCAGCAACTCGCCAAGCTTTTCTCCTTGTATAAGCCTGCGCAGCCCGATGATGAGGAAAAGTAGCCTTCATTTCTCTGTTTCTTGAGCCTTAAGTTATTATAAATAGGTAGTGTAGGTAGGTTATATGTAGGCATTTTATCTCTTTTTTATACTTATGAGTTCTCAACTTGTCATGCCCTTCATGTTACCGTTGTTGATTTTGTTGCTGTTCTATTCAATTATCGGTTTTGTTATTGTTCCAAGTGGCTCAATGCTTCAGTCTGTGTGAGTTTGAAAGATGTTGTTACTCAATAGGGTTCTCTCTTATATCGAATTTACTTGTTTGTAAGTTGACGGTGATAGAATGGTGGACGTTGTTGGATCAGTTCTTTACTTGCGGCGTTTGGGGACTAAAACCTCATCACCTGGAGGAATTTTGAGACATCCCATTCGAGCTCTAGCTCTCGATGACTGTTGCTCACATCTTTACTAACATTCATCCTTACCTAAACAAGGAACCTCAGCTTCAAAACATTGTGATGAACGAATTTATTCAACAAATTCGAGTTTCACCATTTTAGCACAGTCAGTCTTCATGCGAAGCTCAATGACAGCTCTATACGCGAATATATTCATTTCTTGTTATAAAGCAGATTTTATTTTAAAATTGAAGGCATCTCATTTTTCTTCAGATCCCTTTCATCCTCCTTATCTAAAGTAACGTAAACACTCGGAAAACAGAACACAAACCAAAACCATTTGTGAATATTGAAAAAAATGTTTAAAGAGTAGTGAAATAATCGGGAGAGTCGCATGGTCCCGTCCTGCGTTAGTTAACATCGGCGCATCACCGGGGCTGCCGCGACACAGAAGTCTCCAGCTCCATCGACGCTTATGCTGTACATACTTCGTCGCGACGCTACCGTCGCGCACAAGCAAACTGTTCAAAAGCGGTGGATCCCGAGTGGATGCTAGAGCAATTGTCGGGTTATGATAGTTATACCGTTTGTTCTCGCTACGCCTATCTTCGTTACTTCCTATCTACACAGGGATGACGTGATGATTTCGCTGATGTTGCAAATTTGCGAGGTTTACTGTGATGCGATGGCGCAATTACCCGTCGCGTCGCCCATATCGCGGCCGTCGCTGCGACTCTATCGGCTCGCGAAAAAAAGTATAAACATTCCTTGGTCCGTCGCACCGCACATGTTGTGGCCGTTGCTAATAAGTTTCTTCGCGATAAAATTTAAACACTTTTTTACTACACGTTATGCACAGACTGTCGGTACAAACCGCACTTTGTGTGATAGGAAAAATCCGCAGTGGAATTGCATGCTTTACCTATAAAACACCGTGAATCCTTTTTTTTGTATCTTTTGGGACTTGTTGATAATCTGTGCTGTTCCCTGTTGTGAACAACTGCGGCTCCGCCGCGTTTCTTACCCAGACAGCCGGATGACCCTTCACAGCTCCCCCTGGGGAAGGTCACCGCATCGGCATCTCACCAGTGCTCGCCTATCGCCCCGCCCCAACCGCGCCTGCTCTGGGAGTGGCCGCGTGCGAAGTTCGCGACGCGATTAACACGACGGATAGCTCACTTACCCTACAATGGGTCCAGGAAAGCGGGGAAAGCTCAGATTTGGCTGCTCAAAGGCAAATATATAATTTAACATTAAGTTATCGACTTATTTTACCTGAGCCTTCTGAGTTACCCAAATTTTGAGGTTTAAATTGTGAGAACCGGTCGGTAAAAACTTGTAAAATATGTGTTTTAAATTATATGTGTGTGTAAAATATGTGTTTTAAATTATATGTGTGTTTGGTATCGGGTTGTGTAATGAGACGTAGGAGGACTTCATTTATGGAAATGGTGTTGCTATTCTTCTTTCAAACTGAATTATTCGCTCACTAGACTTATCTGTAATCGAGGTCATTCGGAATGCTCACTCATTCAATTTTATAACGCTGTTATTCAAATTATATTTCAAGAATTTCGAGATTTCTGATTCTCGAAAGTTCGTATATTTATGGAAAAGTCAAATATCCTTATGTATAATACAAAGTGCTGGCCAAAAAAGTCACTTTTCGAAAAAAGATATCAATTTTCGAGTGTTCATTCATAGCTTCTTTCTAGAAAAAAAGTTCATAATAACGCTTTCGCCGCTGCAGTTCCATCCTGCGTTTACCCTGCGGCTCACCCCCGGGATACATTGTGCTTGCGAGATACTTTTTGCACCCCTGACGGACTAATTAGACAGCATGGGTCACTAAATCGAGAAAAAATATAGTTGCATATCAGAGTTATATAAATGTACACTTAAATACTATACATTGGTATTCGAACGAATATTCGAATAATTAGAAATTTCCGTTATTGGAATATTGGGATAATTCGAAAACTATCGAAACTCGATAATTCGAATATTCGAATTTTTCGACAAAAAACTCGAATACCAATATTTACTCTTGAATCGTTCTTTATGTTAATCGACGGTAGAGGCATAATCATGCCCTCGCCGATATACTTCTTTCCCTTCGGCGAACCCTTGGGATACTAATTATGCCTGTGAGACAGTTTTCGCACCTCAGACGGACTAACGAGGCAGCATGGGTCACCGAACGCGGCCAACATTTCCATACAGAACACAATTAAAATCAAAAGATACTTGAGAAGCTACAAAACATTCAACTTTCAGATAAATATTAGTGGATACAATAATAGGCGTCATTTTGTTTAAGACGAAATGTCTGCTACGAATGCTGTAGTTTAGAAAAAGACTTTCAAGTTTTCAAACTAATTCGAACATATGAAAACAAGAACACATTTTGATTCCAAGCTTCTGCTGTGTTCTTGTCGTGTTCCAAATTTCCAATTTTTGCAAAAATTTGGCGTCTGGAGTCGCTGGCAGCGCTGCGGTGATCGCACACGGCGACGCGGCATGGGGGCGGGGAGGGGGGTGGGGCTGGTCTGGGATTAATCAGTCGGATACGGTACCAACCTGTGCTAATGGCAATCACACTTGGTTCGCACCTCTAATTATCCGGCTGTCTGGGTAAGAAACGCGACGAGCCCAACAACTGCACATCCCTACTGCCATAGCAAAATACGTCAGTATATCACGAGTGAAGTCAAAATTTTCCTGAAACGGAAATGTTTCCACAAGTACTGCATTTTAAGTGTTCTATGCAGTATATTCATTCAGAGGCATTTTCCGAGGGGAAAAGTTGAGGAAAGGCGAAGAACACTATGCCTCATTACATCCTCCAGTACTGTACTGATAGCTCATGCGGAGGCTGAGATGCGGAGCGAGAATTTCCTCAAAAGATGCAATTCTGGAGTGCATTGTTTAAAAAATGTTCGTTATCCCGTCTTGGCTGCATGCTTTAACTTCGGGGAACTTGTGGGCGGAGCAAGGGCGGGGTTTCCACATGATGTACTCCCTTCCTGGTCACACATGGAGCGCACCTTCTCTAATATAATTTCAGGGAGTGGGTTATAAGGAACTCTCAAGGCGTACAAATTTCATCACAAGGTGGAAGTGCATTATTCAGAAGCCTTGTCCTCTAGGCCCCGCCCGCATGCTCCTCAAGAATTGGTGTCCGAAAACGGTGTCTGGCGAATTTGCACGGAATCGCGCACACCTTTGTGATCAGCAGCTCATGAAGATTCTTTCCGTGTGGAAATCTCAGGATCGCTTTCGAGGAGGGAAGGTGGCTCTGACGACCATACTCTGAAGTTTCCTCCCACGGTGGAGCCACGGTACGAGGCCGATCCACGGTGGATTCGCGGTTGCCCGCGATAAATCCGCACATGCCCACGGTGGAAAACCGGGAATGACGTCACTCCCACGCTATGCCCACACATGTTCACGGTGTATCCGCACATGCCCATGGTGTATTCACGATAACACTGCTTTCCACGGTGGATGCACGCTTGCGCCACGGTGGCTCCACGCATGCTCACGGTGGATCCACAGTAGAAATGATAAGATTCATCACGAGCTAAAACACAGCACACGTGTCGACACGTATGGTCTAGTGGATAAGAGGGCGGACTACCAATCAAGCATTCGAGAGGGTCGGTAAGGTTCAAATCTCATGGTAGAGAAGAGAAGGAAGGACGAAGTGTAAAGCCACATAAAATTTGCATCTTTCTTTCTTTGTTCAGCACAGCACAGATTCACTGTTTTAGCCAATTTGTCGCATGCAACGCCTTCCCAGGTCGTGTTTGCTTTCGCTAGCATGAGTAAAGGCCTAATAGTGAATGCACATGCGCTCAAGTAATCCGCACTATTCCCGCGGTGGATTCACACATGCCCGCGGTGGCCAACCGACTCCCCACCTCGGGTGAACCGTGGGTCCACCGTGGGCAAAAAGTTCAGAGTAGTTGCATGGGCAAGAGCTATCATACTGTATTTCGATATCATTACTTGTTGTTCTAATAATGTGAGCCACACCGAGGTGTGCATCATCCTCACTAATGTTAGGTTTGCGGCGGTTCGTTCCTCCCAAACATGCACTCATCGCACGAACGATCCAAACAACATCGTCAAGATCCAAGGGGTTCTTTGGAGCTCGCTCTCATGGTTTTGATAATTGCAAGGACTCCATGAAGCAAGTGGTCAAGCATGGTGAACGTAAGTAACTATTAAAAGCAATAATCAGAGCACTGTTTTTTGTACATCCAATGTGCTCTTCCTTTTCCAGCATCTAGGCGGACATTCATGCGAATTTTCTGCTTCATTTCCATTCCTTGTCTCGCTGCCGGTATGTATGTGGCGTATCGAGACCACACAGCACGATATGCCCAGGATCGTCCTCCGTATATACCATACGCGTTTCTCAACGTGAGAAATAAGGTTTGTTCCAGCGGACATCTTCTTATTTCCTAGAATTTTTGGTAGTAACCTATGAACTGTCTCTCTTTCCAGCCGTTCCCATGGGGAGACGGCAACCATTCACTGTTCCACAACAAGGCTGAACAATATGTGCCTGGTGTCGGCTTTGAAGAAGAACGAAAGAAACACTGAACTGAATCTATCTCTGATGAAGTTAAATCGCTGACTGTGTATCATAACGATAAACCGTTTACGGATCCCCGTCAGAATCTTTTTCGTGGAAAAACATTTAGCCGCTCACCTCACACTCATTAGACATCTCCTCCCACTTCCGAGCGTTTGTGGATCCAGCGGTGTCCCCGATTTCAGCGGTTTTACTTCTTCTGGGCGCCGGCGTTTCTCTGACGCGGCAGCGGACCCATCGTATAGGGCATTCAGAAACGAGTCGGTATTGGTGCATTCACGGATTGAAGGTAGGCTGTGCGGTTGTGCACTGTCAAGCATGCTTGATATTGATTGAAAATGACCGCGTATCAGTCCATGATCCTTCCTCCGACACTGACTCCCGGTTGAATGAACTGTGAGTCGTCTTCCACGAATTCCAAACTTTTCAAAAAAAAAATAGCGGTTTATACTAGGTGCGTGCGCCTAACGCGCGTGCGTCTGCATGGAGCAGGATAAAGCTAGTCGCGTTGCTGACGCAGTTCAATCGCACTCGTTTACGGAGTCGCGGCGGTCACCGCTCTTCTCATTGTGGACTATATGCCGCACTAATCGGTCTCAAAGGAAAATTCTTCGCAAGTTGATGCGTGCGTCCGACCAGTATAAACTGTCCTACGGCAGATCCAATGTGGAAGCATGCGCATATGTACTATGGCCGCATTGGAGTAATCGACGGGTACGCTCGCGACGCAACGTCGCAGACCGTTTATACTTTACCCTCATGGTTCACCCGATTAGCCGAATTCGCTTGGCGTCTGCTGTCGTAGCCTAGCAAGATTTGCGGTTATCCTCTCATTTTTACAGCTCATCTGGCCTATTTCCTTCGCTTCTCACCGGATCGCTTATGTTACGGGTACATGTTGCCTCGCGCAATCTTCTAGCGATGGACTATAAACACTGCAGATCGTTTTCATTACCATGTTCAATCATACCAGGTTGGCTCAAAAAATATAGCGGTGCTCCGAATGATCACGGTTTTTTTTTGCTCAACATTGTTCACAAGTCATTGCTGCTCAAATGAAACGCTGTGCCAGAATGATCGCGTGCGGTACGCTTTGACAGTCCATTACTAATTCGGCCCTAGACATCCCTGCTAATCTACGTTGGCATCTTTGGAAACGTTAATAGATGTTAATAGCGCGCGAACCATCTTTGAAGGTAACATTCACTGAAATTTTCGTCGAGTGAGAAGAGGGACGTAGTAATCTTTCTTATTCGGCAGATATTGAGTGTGATTGTTTGGAAAGTGAGTCGTAGGCCAGCAGTCGCATTCATCTAGTATATCTCAAATCAGAGCCTTCTCCCTTGCTCTGTGTAAATTCAGTCTAATTTGTCAACTTGAAGTATGTAGTCCAGTAAAGGTTCATGTCTTATCGAGAAAAAAACCTGACAGAAATGGAAGGAGGCCTTGTGTTATGACAGAAAAAGCCGAAAAAAATGAAAAGTCTTTAAATGGGGTCTAGGAACGGGTACGTGGATAAGTTTGAACACTTTCAAAAGCCGATTATGAAAATGGTGGTGTGCTTCCCCAGGACAAGAAGGAATGTCATCTTACGAATCTAGGCCCGAATAGGCTTTTCTTCTCAAAAATTTCAAGGAGAATCTACCTTGCTTCCAGTGACGGACACAGAAAGTGGGGGGGGGGGGGGCAAAAAAGT
>JARK01001371.1:901049-917960 GCA_000688135.1 Ancylostoma ceylanicum
ACCATAGTCCCATTTTTTCAGGGTTACGGTGGGTGTACTGTAGGTACTGTATGTCACGGAATCTCTTGAAACTCTGCATAGGGAGGTTATTTGAGGAGCTGATCTTGTTTATCAACATTATTTTGCGTGCCACCTTCGTTTTCTACCTGGAATTAGCATTTTATCTGAATTTCCTACCGTATCCCTACAAAAATAAGGTTGCGGCACAAAATGGACACGATATCCGTGTTCAGCACTCCGAATAACCCTCTACGTAAAGTTTCAGCCAATAAGGTTCTTTGAAGATTTTGGGTCCGTGAAAGTGGAATAGTGCTAAAGATAATTTTGCAGGTGGAAAACCCTATAGAACTGCATGGCATGGATTTTCAAAGGAAAATAGTACGTGGAAGGAAAATGCAAAACACCAGACTGTGAGGGGAACTGAACTCGCGATGTTGGTCCTGAAGAGCAAGAAACTTACCACTGCGCCACGGCTCACCTCGACCATTAACCTCGTGCGCCCTACGTGAGTGTGACATGGAAAAACGGGTAACTTCTCAAAGAGACATTTTTAGGAACAGATGAAAACAGATTTGGAATCAGCGTCGCGAGCTGCGTAAGGCAATATACACCTCGCCACGAAAGGCGATACTGATTAAGTATCCTTCCCTTGTCAGATCAGGTCACCTGGCGGGTCATTGGCCCGAAATCTAGAGTAGGGCAGAGGGGTGGGGGATCTCATCTCACCGTTACAAGCTTAATTCCAGAGAGAAATATTAGGTGTTAACATTAGTCCTTGCTCTTTTTTTCGGATCGACTGTTCTCCTCCTATTTGTTAGCTTTCAGGTTCTGTCATGTACGATTCTAAAGCGCTATTCTTCCTCTACAAGAACTATAGCTAGAGTACCGGAGGCTTACTTGAAAGCGCAATTTACATCCTTTGCTGGGATCGGGGAGGAACAAATTTCCATGTTGAGTTTCTTGCATATGAGCCTAAGGTCCAGATCGAGAGGTTTTGTTCTCCAAAATTTGGCACTTGCTGGTTGTTACTCCTTTCCCAACTACGTGTCACTGTGAGGAAAAGAGTACGATAATATGAACTTTTCTCATTTTTCCACTCCCATCTTCCTAAACAGCGAATCTCAAATCCATTGGTTTTGATATCTATCCTCACTTGTGGGGCGTGTATGCAGCTGGATGCAGTTGGTTGTCCATAGTTTGTTATCACAAGACCAGTCTGGCCGTCTGGCTCACGCCGGACTTCCAGACTTTTCCTCATGCTCGCTTCGCTCGCATGAATTTACCTCGCATCCATCCTTGTAGAATTGTGATCATGCCAATTTTTGCTCCGTTTCCCCTGAATGCCCTCCTCATAAAAATGGGCTGGTCAAAGAGGACCGCTTGCGTTTCTTAGAGCGATTTTATCATTCTCTTGAGTAAAATTGTAGTAATTGTAGCAATATGTAACCGATTTAACTCTAATGAACACGGGAAATGGTTTATCATTCTTTGTTTGTTGTGAGTGATCCATTGATATCAATAAGCTTGAACGTATAAAAGGGCGATGCGGTGTGCTCAGACACAAATGAGGGTGGAACACGCAGGAGGGGACGTGATGTGGGCGGAATGGTATGGTATGGGTGGTATAATAGCCACTGCTGATGCTGAGCGTTTAGTACTTTCTCACTGCATTTAGGCGCCAGAAGACAATTAGAGCAAAGATTGACCTAATTAAGAGCAATTTGTTATACAACGATAGACTCGTCTCCCCCCACTTTGGACGCCGGCGTACCCTTATCACAACGACGGAACCGTCTCCCCCACTTTGGACGCCGGCGTACCCTTATCACAACGACGGAACCGTCTCCCCCCACTTTGGACGCCGGCGTACCCTTATCACAACGACGGACCCGTCTCCCCCCACTTTGGACGCCGGCGTATCCTTTTCACAACGATGGACCCATCGCTTTGCGCTATCACCGCTTCCGGGCGCCGGCGCACCCCTCCCGCAACAGTGGACCCGTCGCGTAGCGCTATCTGCACCTCCGGGCGCCGGCGCACCCCTCCTGCAATAGTGGACCCCTTGTAGAGCTCTAGGCCACGCCCCCTGAATTTCGTTTCACACACACACACACACACGCACACACACACGTGACAGACTAAGCCCGTTATTATAAGTCATGATAACTACCGTTCTATCAACACCCTCATGCATGAATCATAACAGTAGAGGCCGGACGTGACGTTTCAAGCCAAGTCTGCTTCTACAAACATTTTGTGGACGTTTTGCCCCGTTACGAAATTCTTTCCCATCTAAACTTCCCTTTGGTGGAGTGAATAATCGGGGTTCTTGTAATCGGTTATAATGATGTAGTATTCTTACATTCCTATTCGAGATCAATAGATCGCAGCTTCTGTGCTAGCTCAAAATTCCCCGGCCTTTTTCTGTGCTCATTTTTTTCCCACAGGGTCAACTAACAACAAGTAATGAGAGCAGAATATATTACTACTAATTCTCGTGATCCATGACGCTTTCACTGCAGTCACAGCTGATCACATTCGTCCACAAACTTTCCTCGCAGCATTTTCATTGCGTGCGTCAGTCGCGCGACTAACGGGCGCACGCATCTACATAGTATGTATAAGCTGCCCTTCTCTTGAACCGAGCTCGACAACAACTCAGAACGGGTCGAACCAGTAGCTGCTTAGGCCTGAAATGAACTGGTCAGCTTACGGTTCATGCTTTCTTTCGCTTGTAACCCGTAGTGTGAAAAAATATATGTGCACAGATATTTGATCAAGTGAATCGGCGAATATTTTCAGTAAAAGAAGAGTCAACAAAGCGCCATTTTCAGTGGGCAAAAAGTAAACATGAAAAAGCGTCAAATAATTATACAACAGTCTAGTACTTTTGCTACAGGACTGATCGAAGAAATTAACTTAAAAATTAGGCAAACACAAAGCCATCTAGGGGACGTTATTCTTCCACCGTTTCGGTCAGCAAGTGTAAAAATATGATACCATCGCTTAGGTCGACATGACCATTCTACGACTTCTGTGCCAATTCAAATTCTATACATAGTACAAATGTTATGGATCTCAATTATACAGGGTGGGCCATAATTGTGGCTACACCTTGCCGGCTTCCGTTTCATCAATTTATTTTAGGATAAAGTCTCTTCCTGGGATATATACTCATTTCTTGTTAGCACTAGATTACCGCTATCAAAATTTGAATTTAACACAGGATACTTCTGAATGGTTCTTGCTCACGGCTGTCACAAAGCTAACGATCATTTTCAAAACAATAGTGTTTTGGCACCCTCCATTTTTAAATGGCTGAGTACACCAAAAAGCCGGCTTACACAATATGTAATTGGGAGAGATTAAGAGATGAGAACAAATTGATACTTGAATGGAAGTGTAAGGTCCGATACAGTTTACAAGAAACATAAAAATGCCTAAAAATTTCGATGATTTTGGCCATTGACCCTCAGAACCCCAAATTTCAACACATTGGATCCTTCGGCTTCCTGGATTTCCGAGAGTGTGATTTCGTCAGAATTTGTTAGAGATGCGAATCTTTTGTTTTCCTCTTCTAAGCTGTTGAAAAGAACTTCATTTGGTTGAGAGTGAGTTTGACGATTTTTCCGGCGTGCCATCATCAACGAAATTATCAAACATATCCGCGCTAATGTAGCAGTAGATCAAAGATATTTCGGAGTTCAATATATATTTTTGTTCATTGTTCACTAACGAACAAAAGTACCATGTCGCCGTTGCGAGCGAAGCTGAAAACCGCTGAAAAGCTTTTAAATGGGGGCTTGTTTCTGTCGCCATAATTATGGCCCACCCTGTAGTATTAAATGATTAATAATTATTGTTTAAAAATTATAATAAGAATAAACAATCAAAAACAAGCTAACACAAGATTTTTGTTTACTTGGTGAAGTGATTTCGAATATTTTGCGAACCTTTCGCAGGAGGGGCGTCCTGCGTTAACCACTGATGAGCATGTTGCGGATGGGTCAGCATATCCAGGCAGTATCCTAAAATCGTCTAAGTCTGTCGTGAACGAGTGTGACACTGATTTTTAAACACTTTTTAAAACGATTTTGAACACTAGTTTCTTGGCTCAAGAAGCGTTTTCTGATACCGCATATTCTTGCGAAACCCTCCTTGAGATGTTTTCCGCATAAATGCCGAGATCCCAAAGTTTTATAGCACTGTTTCTTTCAAGTAGGTACTTCGCGCTTGATTTTTAGACCACTCTCGTACTGTTTTTGAATGTTTATTTTTTAAAGTTGAAATTAATAATTACTCTTGGGACGATTGTAATTATAGAACTCTATCTACGTACGTACGCCCTTTATCTGCCATCCTCTATATTGTTTCTTTCTTCCTTTTTTTTAGCTCACAGTCTCAGCCGCTAACATAATCTACATACGCTGTGTTCTCTTTATCGTTTGTTCCCTACAAAATACTGTTAGCCAAGTCATATTCTGGCCGGATTCTCTTGTAGATGAATGGCTTGTTTAACGGAACTTCGGTGAAGAAGCTATTAGGCTGGAGGATCGGAGAAGAGGAAGAGAAATTCGCCGAGAAAGCTGTGGAAACGCTCGTGAAGAAGCTTAAGAAGAAGAATGGAGGTGTTGGTCAGTGGAAATCTGTAACGTCAGGAACATTGCTCACCAGTTTGGAACTTTTTGATCACAGGAACTCTGGAAGACCTGGAATACGCTCTAGCTCACCCCGGATCGCATTCCAAATGTGTTGCGCTGTCGAAGAGCCAGGATGGCCGCCTTCAGGTGCCGTCGTTTGTGGTAGGGATATGCTTCTGCTTCTGGATCAGCGCCTTCTGTTCCAGGTATCGCATAGGAAAGGCCTTCCGCATGTCATCTACTGTCGGGTGTGGCGCTGGCCGGACCTGCAGTCGCACCAGGAGCTGAGGCCTATTCCCGAGTGCCTGTACCCGCACGACCAGAACAACAAGACTCCTTACGTGTGCATCAATCCGTACCACTACCAGCGGCTGGATCAGTCAAGGGCAAGTCTCCAAAACTCTCTACACACCTTACCTTTTTCCTTTTGTACTATTTTTAAGTACATAATATTCTAAATAATGTGTTGTTAAGGGCACCCACTTCAGCTACTCTCCGCCAATTCCCTCTCCTACTGGTATAACCTTCCATAATGTGATGATCCTTCAAATTACTCTGTTCAATGTTTCAGTCTCTACAGCAGGCTCATCCCCATCGTGTTCTGGCCGACTGGACATGACGTCGCCTTCCAACATCCCTTCCTCTTCGAGTTCCCCCGAATACGACATGGCGTTCAGCCCATCCTCAATGCTGTCGGAGGAGGATGTGGCTCGGATGGATCAGGTATGAACATTCATTTCCGGTTAACCGTTATATGAGGAGTATTTGATTCCAGGTCAGCCCCTACACTGCACCTCCCACACAGTACTGGGCTACGATATCGTACTACGAGCTGAACAGCAGAGTTGGCGAATACTTCAAGGTAAGAAAAGTGTACATTCCCGGCGCCGCATGCATCATTGAGATTACACAGGGTAAACGTGTTCACGCCTCAGAAATTTACCCATCGTTCACATGAGCGTCCACGTGTTTATCCTGGGTAACCTTATTGACGTAATCAGGTCGGTTTTCCTTCGTTTGGCTCAAATCGGAGTATGCGTTGGTGCTCTGGCAGACTACGGCTGACCTATGGCTGACCATTTGTGCATGCTCATTAGAACCGGACTACGTCCACTTTTCTTGATTTCGCAGAATTTCATGTAAAACTTTCGTTTCTCAGCATCGTGAAATGGGCAGTATTGAATATTACCGTAACCTGAACGAATTTTCCTTTCTTGTATTCCATGTAAGTTCCCTATTTCTTAAACCTAAGGACAAACCCAAACTAGACCATTTATCCCAAGGTCCTGTATCACATGGTGAACCATAATTATAGTAATAGAAGCAAACGCATAAAAAGGTTATCACAATCTTCCTATTGATTACCCCTTACTAAACAAAGAAAAACGACAGTATTTCTCGAAATGCGATTTATCAGCTGTGGTACGGGTGTCAGAAATGGCTTTTTATTGCTGCGCGTAGACAATATTGCTGTGTTCATACTATGTCGCGCGGCGGCCGCGTCGCTCCGCCATTTAGAAACTCGCAAGTTCGCCTCGCATATAACGTCAACAGGATCATCGCATCGTATGTGCTATCAGACGCAACGCGAATTCGGTTCATTCCGTGATTTCCTACGTAAAAAAACATATGATAAAAACTGTAGGAGATGGGGATCCGCGACATCGAATCGCGAGGTGAATCGCCAACCACCACGCTCGCACATTCTTCCACGTAGGACCAACCGCTTTTGAACAGTTTGCATGTGCGCGATGGTTGTGTCGCGAAGAAGTACAAACACAGGTCACGGATTTGAAGATCACGGATGAGCGGAATTCCTGTTTCAGAATTATGGAAGGTTGCAGAGGTGCCTAACTTCTCGACCTCTTAGTAATTGGCAGTACATAAATGTGCTATATCAGGCCACACTTACTACGTAATGCCATCCGAAGCCTAAATTGCTCCAAGCTCTTTAAGCATATTCTTCAACGATTTCACAGCTATTTTGGCCCACCAACTACTGTTCTCTTCAATCCCGAGAACAGGAACAGATTTAAGACTTCTAGACAAGCTCCACCAGCCTCACTAGTGGAAGAAATATTTTCATTCCTTATGGATGTTTTATTTTTGAATGTGTTGGATTCCCTTTTTTCTGCAATGTTTTGAACCATTTTCTTAATTAGAGCTTTCCTCGAAGAAGGGCATTTGCAAGACATGATTTTTATAGGAAATGTACGACTTTAGTACCAAATCAGAGACATTTATGTTATACCGGATTGAATATACAGGATATTACAAAGTCAAAGTGTTATTTTCTCAAACCTGCAGGATTTTCTCGCTTTTTTCAGGTGTATAAAAACGAGCTCATAGTTGATGGCTTCACAGATCCGAACTCTGACGATCGAATTTGCCTTGGACTTCTATCGAACGTGAATCGAAATCCCACCATTGAAAACACGCGACGACACATAGGAAGAGGTTAGGACTTGGCGAAACGAAAACCCTGGAATCATCAGTGTGCTACTATTTAGGAATCAGTCTGGTGTACACCAGCGACTACGATCTCTACATTCAAAATCTCTCCGAGTCATCCATTTTCGTGCAGTCGCGAAACCTCAACTACAACATGCACCAGGAGCAGACGACTGTGTGCCGAGTGCCCGCTCATAGCGCAGCAGTTTGCGTGTTCAGTAATCTAGTCTTCCAGCAAGTTAGTTCACTACATTCTTGGCGGGTGTACTGTTTGAAGCTGGGTCTGTTCAGATGCTGCAAAACGCTAAAGTTCGAGGAGCAGAAGAGCTGCACGCGCTGCAAAAAGTCTGCTTCATACGACTATCGTTTGTAAAAGGTCATCTGCCTTTTTTTACGTAGTGTTTTTAGTTCTTAAAATGTGTTTTGAAGGCTGGGGACCCGACTACCCGAGACAAGACGTGACGTCTACTCCGTGCTGGCTTGAGATACAACTTCTTTACCCTCTTTGGGTAGGTTCATTTTCCATTTTCCAGTTCATGATCTACAGAGAAAAAAAAGGATAATTATTTGATTGCTCGTTTTGGTGCCAGAGGCTCATCACTCTGCCATCAGGGGCGGAATTCATGAACATTTCTGTGGAAGTTGGGACCTACCCGCCCTTTAAAGTGGATGAGTTCTCCATTCAGTGATGGGTAGATCCGGTTCAAGCTCTTCTTTTCGGCCAGCGATAAGAAGTAATGAATGATACATATTAGAAGAAATATCACGTTCTGTCTAAAAAATCTCCCACGCTCCAAATGGCCGGGAAGCCCAGAACCTTCTCGGGAGCATTCATAAATCTCACCACGGGATTATTGACCAGGAAGATAGGACGTGAGTTATGTAAAGCAGCCCAGCGACATATTATAAAAAAGGAGGGTTAAAATCCCTCCCTCACTCATACTAGGAAAGGAAAAGTTGTGGACATGGACTAGAAGTTTCTGAGTTTCTTTTTGACTGCTTCCTCTCTGGCGCATTTGTGAGAAATATGGATGAGCGGAATTCCAGATTTAGAAGTTTGGAAGGGCCTGAATCCCAACTTCTAGATTTCTGGAATATTGACAGTAAACATCCAGTGCCAGGTCATACATGCTGTTTTATCCCGTTTTCCCATATTTCAAACCCCTCCGAAGTTCGATTCCTGAGCCTCTGGGCCTGAACCTGTTATTGGATGCATAATTGCGGTTACCCAAGGTACGTAAACGTGTTGACTGCTGTGGTAACGACCGGTAAATTCCGGGATGTTGACACGTTTACCCTGAGTAATCTTAGTGATACGTGGGGCACTTGGTTTTATGCACTTGCGTGTATCCTTGATGGAAATGAAGAAGTTCATTATCCCACTCTGAAGCTGATATTTGATTTTTTCCAGCACATCGACAAAACGTTGCCGGAGGTGTGTCTCATATCTGGAGTGGATCCGACATCAATTTCTTGATATTACGTGATTGAATGAAGTTTCTTCAGTCGTCTTTGATTTCGCGTTTAAATCATCCCAAACAAGCTGTTGTTGATTGTTTTCATCTCACATATGTCTCGATAACAGAGCTGGAGTTCCAGGGATATGTAATGAATCCAATATTCTCTTGCTTATCCTGCTCAGGCCCTTCTACCACGCAGGTCAACAGTATTTCTAAGGCACCAAGCAGGCCCCGGGCAATGATTTGAATGGCGCGGGTCTACTGGACAGACCGTTCACACTGATGGGATACCGGTCAAGCCTCATATAAAGTGACAAATAGAAGTTAACACGAATATTTATCCTCATGAATCAGGAGTGTCACCATAAGTATGAGATTGATTTTGACAAAACCCGCAGAGTTTAGAATCTGTCAGTAAACTAAAGCAGTACAACAACTATTCGTCGAGATTAGGGCAATTCTTATATTAGATGCGTTTGACTGACGAGCGTGCATCCATATGATGAAGAATAGGGCCAGACGCATCGCAGTCGCAACTCAGAACGCACGCGTTCACGGCCTCGCGACGGCCGCGCGTCCTTATATGAGAACTAGTGGCCCCGTGAGCTATGTACTTTAGTGTGCCACGTTCTGAGAATAGTGACGGTGCTAGCTCATTGAAATTTTTTTGTGCGATTCGTATCAGAAGGTAAATTCATTTACTGAACTGGAGCTACACTAATTAACATTACTGCAACACGATTGCTTAGGCACATACTGAGTGGATCATTTGGTGGATCAATCACTCAAATATACCCTCGATACTTCGGAATATTCGAATTTTTTTTCGAATAATTGAATTTCGAACATATCCGTTTTTTTTATTTTTCACCGAATAACCAGATAGATGTATTCGATTCGCCATTCATTTCGAATTTTCAAACTTCGAATAAATTCGATTGGAGACTTAGTTCGAACTTTCGAGATAAAAAAGACAATAGGCGTCAATGGTGGTGCGTTTTTCGCAGTTTCAAAAAGCACGCCGCACGGCTGTGCCGAATTTATTTTCAGTGTAAAATGCAGGAACTTCACATGGTTTGAAGAATGTCTGTGCAAATTTCGTACTTTGCTGAGAACACTATTGTCCGAGGTACTTTATGCTGAGAAAACAGCAACATACCACAAATATTTCGATTATACTTCCAACCGAAACACTGACAAAACGCTGATGAAACTTTCAATTCCAACTTTCATAATAAACAACTTTGAATGAGCCATAAGATGGATAGTAAGATGAAATAAAATACAATAAGTTTAATTAAGCCATCCAACAGAAGAAGACGATGATGTCACAACAAAAAGAGTTGAAAACGGCGTATCCACAGCCGGAACGGAACTAAAGCAGCCAATAAAAGCAAAAAAAAAAAAAACTCAGCTCAATCGAAAATTGCAGCCATCGCTGTCACTTCGCCTTTTTTTTTGAAGAGTTCCGAGATAGCTTTTAATAATCTGTCATCATCTGTGAAAATGAAACTTCAACAGAAACTTTTAGAAAATGCCTACACATTCACCATCCCTTACATGACTAAATACCTGTCGTTTACAGAATTTAATCCGTGAACCTTCCGGGTCTTTTCCAACACCATCCTCGCCTCCTTCTTCACTTTCAACATCCATATTTTATGAATGAATGAATGCGTGCTTTTGTATATTGTTATGTCCACTGCTATGAAACTAACCTACTCAACTTCTTTTCACAGCTTTTTAACAACTTTCTTTTCTTTTTCTCACCATCGCTAATTTTTCTAGCTCTTTTCTTAAAGGCAACACCCACGATAATCTTCGTATCTGAGCTTTTGAGTGCTCTGAATCCTCAGGCACAAACCCGACAATTCTGCGAAGGTAGTGCTGTTCAAGAGTCAGCTTTCATCGAGATATTACAAGTACAACGTCATTTCAATATTTCAACTCAGAACACGCTGGTACGAGTTGTCCGGTTGAAGCAGAGCTGGAATACCTCCTTGGAGCGCGGGCAATGTCATATATCAGCATCAGTGAGACACAACCTTTCGGTGGTGCGAACAACTGATCTTCCGGTATCTTGGAGCTATGTATGAATGTCCTGATAAACTCATTACGTCAGTAGTCGTTAGAGTAATTCATTTCCAATGAGCTCCCGAAGTAGAAGACATTACATATAGAATTATCCGCTTTTAAGTTCAGCCTTTCTAACAGATTTGTGGTGTCTCCTACCGCACCTAAATAGTAGAAGTGAAATATGCATTCGCACCAAAATTGTTTAATTTACCCTTAGGATTTTCATTAGGATTACCTTTTGATCGCCTGAGAGGGAAACCGTCAACAAGGACTGTCAGGTCCGAAAATTTTCTCAAACAAAATTGTTGAGACTCCATTCTGAATAAATGATGATTTTTGGGAGGAGATCCACCGGTTGGTCAGATACATAGAGTGGGTGCGTAAGTTATTGCCTAGGCTTTTGCTCAGGTTTAGGAAAGGCAGGAGATCCACTGGTTGGTGTGATACATGGATGGATGTGCAAGTTATTGTTTATGCTTCTGCCTATGCTTTGGGGATGAAGTCACAGACTTATCAAATTACACTAAACAACTAAAAAATGATCCAGAAAATAAATTCAAAATTCCCTAAGCAAAAACAGTAGTACTTGAACCAATTTAGAGCGCAAGATACATCTCACCAGAAAATTTATCTATCTTCTCTGAAAGCTTCAGGTGCTGATTTCGACACTGATTTTTCACACACGCTGATTTTTTATTTTCACACACTGATTTTTTTATTAAATGTTGGCCATGCACCTCCTTTGTTAAGCGGCAAACTAACAATGTTGGTCCTGGTAGTATCGTCAGTCAGATGTTTCCAGCGAAAATTAGCCAAAAACTGAACAATAGCCGGTAGAAAGCACCTTGTAGGATATCTCCGAGTAATAGCACGAATGGGACACGAATCATAATCGAAATCCACTCCAGCGGGACTAAGACATATATGACAAATTATTTGGGAAGGAAGCAAAAAAGAAAAAAAAACAATACATCCAAGAAACAGAAGCTGAAGCATAACTTGCAATCAAAAACCGCCATACTTACACGAAGAGTCATAATAGCTTTTTCAAGAAGAAGAGTGCGACCATCGCACCCACTCAGGCACTCGCGCCTTCCGAGCGGCTACCGGAAAACCGGGGCGCAGTCGGCTGGCGCGAGTGTCTGCTAAAACGAAATCTCCCAAACAAATTCATGTTTCTCTCAAATTCTTGAGCATAGCATAGTATAGCAGCACTGCACGTGGCACTTGAGATTAATCGATCAGATCAGATAACTTTTTGTAGTCAAAAATCACAAAGTTTTTGCATGGTTTTGAGTTGTAGGTGTTACTAAATAACACGGCCTGCCATGTAATAAAGATTGTATTAGATTAGCAAAAATGAGCCCAAGAAAACAAAGAAAGGAAAAAAGCTTTGGAGGCAGCACCCACAATAATTTTCATGTCAAAAATTTTTTGAAAGTTTTGGGATCTGAACGATAGTCCCAGTAGTTCTACGCAAGATGCACCACCAAAGGCATCCATATTCTTGAAATATAACAAGTTGAACATGGGATCCGGGGATCCCAGGCGAGTTGTAGCGGTTTGCGATTCAGCTGTTTTCTGCCCCAATCTGTCAGTTTTCCAGAGGCAACGCTTGTTTCTAATGCTCATTTCGAGAAATTCCCCACTTTGATAATCTGCTTCCCTCCATGTAGATCCTTTTAATTGTTATTCGACCCTATCATCCATCGTTTGACTCAGAATTGTCAAATTTTCACGTATGGTATGAATTTCAGTTTTTTTGGCTCTTTACACTCAACCATAAGTTTTCTTTCTTTTCGTGAGGAATGTTGAAGAAATTTGTCGACAACAAGGCAGCGTTATCGACTTTCTTGATCTACTCCATCCGCGTAACTCGGTCACTTTGCTATGAAGCAATGAGTTGGTAATATTCGAAAACCATTTCACCATGAGTTCTGGGAGAAATGAACACTTTATCTATGTTCCTCATAGCTTAATACCGAAGATCGCGTTGAAACCTGGGTAATGATTTTTTTTCGTGGGTGCTGCCTTTAAGACTATTTGTCTTTACCACCGCAACTGCTTCCCTGATCAAAGAATTTGATCGAAACAAAATGACTCATCAGTACTAATATTAAGATGTTCCAAGCAATGGTTGGACGCATAACCACTTCCTCTGCATAATAACTGAAACCATTGACTTAATCTCTTCAACCAATGAAAATAAATCCTAGTTATGGATGTCTCCTGGAGAGATTGTTGTGGTCCAGGTTCCAGTAATCACTTCAATGAGACCGCCAAGACTATGAAAAACGCAGTATTCTTAGTTAAGTACCGTTCTGAGATTCAAGAATAGAACACCTAAAGGAATTGTAAACAGCGATTCAGTAATGGTAAAAATTAGAATTGCAAGTCCTTTATAGTGACCCAGATGCAGCTTTTACTGAGTGTCAGCACAGCAACCTCAGTACATGCACATAACCTGTGGTATGCACACATTATTATGCAGAAAGAATTATTATCCTTGTCGTAGCTCTCACCTTCATTTCAGCACCACTTAGTTCATCTTTTGCGGGGAGAAATTTTTCGACATTGACTTCATCATTCAATGTGATTCAAGGTGTGGAATCTGTGATGAAAATAGCAAAGATGAAGTCTAAGATCATGCAAAATAGTAGCGACACAAATGTGAAATGACGGTTTTTGATCATTTTCCCGCAAGTGTTCGAATATAGTTTTCTTTCAAAGTAATGGAAATATCAGCACCACCCTGGGAACGTTTTATAATGCTTTCAAATAGGTACGAGTACTGCCGTGGTATATAAACACCTAGGAGTAGCTGAAATAAAGTTTTTTGAAAGAAAATCAAACTGGTTGATACAGAATAATTTGTGTCCAGTTAAAAGCACCACCCAAGGAGATTTTCTTCCCTGAAGCAAATATTTTACTCTATGTAAGGTTGCAAGAGACCTTCTAAACGGTAAACAATTTCACCCTCAGGTTGTATATTTGAGTTCCATTCACTTCGAAATCCCGAAATACGTCGAAGCTGAACTAAGAAATAAGTAAGCACCACCTTTAATAAAAATGTTAATAAGGTAGCGAATTTCTTTGTTGGGAAGCGTTGAAATTTTATAGAAATTGTTTAATGAACGTAACCATTTTCGAACTGTCTCCAGGGCACTTCTGTACAGGTTCGGAGCAGACAATTAGGAATGGGGAGAGGTGGATTTGGATACTGCCTTAGCATGATCAATTTCTCCTATGGAAACCCTTGGAAACATTGTAATGATTTCATGTACCCTTCACTGAAAAACACACAAACCTGAAAAGCATTCATCAAATTTTTAAATAAAACCAACCAGACGTCAGTTAGTGTTTCAGTGACAGCGTAATTCTGTAGACCAGGATCAACTAAATGCCAATAAACACTCAAAGGCTTTAATAAAACTCACATGAATTAAAGTGAAAACACAGTCTTTGCAAAGAAAAATTCTTCGACATTGACGTAATTGCTCAATGTGGTTTAAGATTTGTGAATCTGTACCGAAAATAGTAAACACGAATTCTAACATTATGCAAAGTATTGGTGCCGCAAATTTGAAATGACTGTTTTCGGTCATTTTCCTACAGTTGTTCGAGTAAAGAGTTTTTCGAAGGAATGGAAGTATCAACTCCCATATGCTAACAGGTTTATATGCTAACAGGTAGGAACATTTCTGTAGCATATAAACGTCTAAGAGTAGTTCAAATATATTTGGTTGAAAAATAAAATAAAATTGCTTGATTAATTCTGACTTGCATTCAATTGAAAGCATCACTCAAGCAGATTTTTTCTCTTGAAATAAATAATTTACCGCATGTAAGGTCAATAGAGACTTTCCACACGGTAATTGACTTCACTATCAGGTATGAGTTCCACTTATTTTAAAATCCCAGAATACGAGGAAATTTCCAACACCAAGAATAAAATAAGTGCCACGTTTAACCAAAAAACAATTATTATAAGATAGCGAAGTCTCTCTGTTGGGAAGTATCGAAGTTTCATAGAAATTCTTGAATGAACGATACCATCTTCGAACTGTTGCAATCGAAAATTCGAAGGGATGGGACGGAAGTGAAGTTGGCCACTGTTTTGCCATAACACATCTCTTCTGTACCGGGACAACCATGTTTGATCAAACCCACCTAAAGTAGTATAAACGCAACATAAAGTTGAAGAAATAGATTATATCAATGATCGAATACAACAGATCTTGGAAACATACCAATGATACCAATGAGTATTGTGTCCGATCGATAATCGAAATCGATAGCAAGATCACAGTCACGGTGTAATGATACTATTTCAGGTAAAATGAAAACAGCTCATATCATGTTAATGAAACAACAATATAATTACAAGAAAATTTCAGTTAAAGCATTTAACCATGGATGCTAAATGCACATTTCAAAATTAATGAATAACACACTATGAACGTTTAACCTTATTATGTTACTTTCAAAAAGTTCCACTACTGAACTCAAAATCACATCGAGCATATCAACTCCTCAGCGCATTAACGCTGTCTAAGAGCAGTGCAACGCCATAACGGATGACAATTTGGATAAAAGTCCTTCCTTTGCCCTACGCGAGCCTTGACCTTCCTCTGCCAAACTGCTTCAAACAAAAACTTCTCATAATGTGCTCAACCCTAATACCGTAAGATAATACAATATTCAGCATCACATTTATCAGAGACTAGTGCGCAAAAAATTCAATTTTTAATTTTCTTCTCCTTTCGCACGTGTGTGAAGATCTTCTTTGAACTTCAGAAATTCCGCTCGTCTTGAGGACTGTTCCCACGCATCTAAATTGAGCTCCATTCAAAAGAAGTAAAAAAAAAAGTAGAGATGTGAATGAACTCATAAGACTTCTGTTTTCCAATAGCAATTTCATCACAAAATCATACTTCTCCATGACGTCCATGTGTTTTGTTTCCATGGCCAGACTGTCCACCTCAACTATAACCACATCGCATCGCATTCGCAGCTCAGTCGAAAGCGGTTACGGCTTCGCGGCGGCGCGCGTTCTTTTCATAGAGAATTTCATGCCGCGTTGACAGTTCCTCATGAGAAATCTTTCGCAAATGTATGCGTCCGTCTGACTACTGTAAATTACCTTGAAAGGTTTTTACAGTTTTTAGCAAGTTGCAGCGCGGCGCGGCGCGAGGAACCACTCGCTGCGAGCTGAATTCTCGCACTTCAACTCGCGCTAGAGTTGCGGCAAACGTCGCAGGTTGCAGCAATTAAAGGACTGGAAATGTAGCATCGAAATGCAACGAAATAGTCAGTAAAACCTAAGTAAAACAGCGAAATAACTGTCATGAGAGATGAGCACAAGTTTTATGAGAGAAATCACTTGGAAAAAACAAACATCAAAGAAGAAAAACGTTCAAAATGCATACAACTGCGGAAACCAACTGATTTGCCGCGTTTCCGCAGCGCCAAAGAATGCCCCCGAGCATTCCTTGCTGCAGCCTGCAGTGCGAGCTCGTAAAATGCGGGAAAAAGTGTACAAGGACCCCCTTGCGGCATTTGACGCAGCAAGGTCGCGCCAGCTCGCACTGCGTTGCTGCGCCCTATGCTTAAGTATAGGACGCGGCGCGACGCGTCAAAACTGTAAAAACCCCTTTATTGAGAACAGTAACAAGCGATAACTCCTTGCTTCACTCATGTAAACTCATGTTTAGGCATATAAACACATCATGTTTATTATTATGATAATACACCGTAAGCAAACCAGGTATACGCAAAAAGTAACCGACAGAAAAGGGATAGGGAGAAAAATTAACATTTTTCCTAGCATATCTCGTAAAATCGCTTCTTTCGTGGTGGACCGGTGTGACTCACAACTTCTTTGCCGCATCGAACAGTATAGCGATAGTTCACACCATCGCCAGGTGTCGAATACACCGGTAGGAACCACGTCGCCGGACGTGGACCAAAAATTGAGCAGAAGTTCTCCAGTCGTGTTCCTAAGTCGAATATGGAGAATTCATGATTCTGGAAAAGGAACACAACTCCTATGGATAACCGAGAGTTCTGGAACAGCAGCTACCATCTCATCTTCATCAATGAAGCTCAACTGTGAATCCTCGATGGTGGTCCTGTTCAGGAACAAGCTCTGCATTTGTGTCTTTAACAGCGAGCCCACAGAAATGGCAATTACCTGAAATATGTAGCTATAGCATCATAGTAGATCCAAGAATTAAACAATTACGAAGAATCTGCCTGTAGGTATTCTCCCCCCCCCCCCCGTG
>JARK01001371.1:918136-955590 GCA_000688135.1 Ancylostoma ceylanicum
ATTTATACGAGATGCGTGCAGTCGGGGTCTATGATCAAAAACAGGCCTAATCGCAGTACTCAAGCAGCTCAGAAGAAACTCAGGTACAGGGAACTCTAAGCGGCCAGTGGGTGCAGACCAATGCCGCGGTGCGCCTATGATCAAAGCATTATCGATTAGAGAGTGCAGCAGACAGCTAGAGCGCCACGCCGCGCCGCGTCACTGATCCGTATGCAACAATCCATCTGGAGTTTACCCTGCAGTCCCTAGCACGGGTCTTCCCGGGCAAGCTGGGCTTCGTAAAATGGTCGGAAAACAAAGAGAGCTTCGTAGTGGGTCCGGGCCAAGGCCCCCGAAAAAATGAGAGTCGGCTGATGTCGAGGGAGGGCTTGCAGGAGGGCTGCTCGCACATTGAGCCGCCAGGCGAGTGTCCGGTCCAAGTATTCCGATTGGAGCGCATATTCTACGGGCTTGGGCTTTGTAAGATTCTACGGGTTCCCGCGCAGTCTAAACGCAAATAAATGAATTGATATCTTCACTGACAATAGAATTGAGGGAGTACTACAAGTGTTCGAGCGTACGGCCAAAACTTATGTACCACACGGAAGAAATATGCAAAAAAACGCTTTTTTTCGGAAATCAAGGAACTGCTTTGAAGTCCAGCCTTTAAGGTTAGCCTTGTAATGTGGTTGCTCGGTAGTAGTAGTAGTTGAACAGCTTATTAGAAGAACTGGAATACACCAAAGGCAGGTGAATACGAGTAAGTCGTATGAATAAGACGAATGAATACAGTGACAACGGCGGGGTTTATATACCCGGGCACCGAGCAGGATTCGAACCCTTGACCGCTATAGCGACGTACGACCGCTCTATCCACTGTGCTACGCCCGCACTGGCAACGCTAACTACATCGTTTGCTGTGGAGATCTGCTTTGGAATCGCCACATCAACCAACTACGGCCACGAAGCAGCACTTCTACAGTCAACCAACCCCTAGACGTGTTCAACCTGCCACTCTTCGACTCCCGAGCCGATACCGTCGACTCAACGCCAAAAGACGCAACGGACCTGCCGACGCCACCTTTTCGACGCTCCTCACGCCAACTCCGAGCGCCAGACCGCCTCAACGTCAACCCCACGAAAAAAAAACGTATTCATAACTTAAAAGAGGTGTTATAGGACCTTGATTGCTATGTGTTTGAGGTGATCTAGAATGTTCGATCTACTATTGGTTTTTTGTGATCTACTCTGGAATGTTCTGAAACCTCACCTCTCGGGGAATATAAACTCCGCCGTTGTCACTGTATTAATTCGTCTTATTCATTTGATTGACTTACTCGTATTCACCTGCCTGTGCTGTATTCCGGTTCTTCTAATAAGTCGTTCAACTTCTGCGACCATCGGGCAATCACAAGAATTTGGGGAGGTCTAATAGGGCACTACATTACACTGCGGGAAAGGTCTTCCTCGAAGTCTTCCTGGAGACCTAAGCCACTTAATGAGCATACACTTTATTAGTTTACATAATTTTTGGACTTCCTCATAATATCGTTTTTCTGCAGGGTCCGCCTCGTCATTCAACTATTTGATGGATGCGATTCATCAAGTCTGGAGTTCCTAAGAGTTCTTGGAGTGTTGCTAACTCGCGATAATTTGGCGTACAGCATACATAGGGGGCATACATTTTCTTGAATTACATAAGTTTTGGTCATTCTCAGCAAACTCTTGCAGTCCCCCTCAGTTCTTTTGTTATTGAAGGTTTCAATTCATTCTGTTGTGTTCACTCTGCGCAGAACTCCTTGGAATCTTACGGAATCCAAGCCCCTAGAATACGCGCTCCAATCGTACGAAGCCGCGAACTAGTTTCAACGCGTTTTGCCTTGTGGATCATGTTCAAACTTCGAACTTTCCACTTTTAATGTTGTTATTGTTAAGTAGTTTGAATCTTGACAGTTTTTTTCCTGATGGTTTCCACCCCATCTATCTTCAAAGGGGGCTTCGTAAATTTTTGGTTTTCAAAAAGGGCTTCGTTTTTATTCTGGCCCGGGGAAGACCTCGTGCCGGGGTCTGGTTCCCTCAAAATTGTGTCTATTGAGCGTTTTTGCGGAAACTCCTTTGCAAAAGGATGTTTGATGAACGTCATATGCACAGATCCAATAGTGTGAATTTCCCTATAGTTGAATGAGCTGAAACGAAACAAAACTTCCCTTTGGCTCAGATGTTTCAAAGCCTACTAAAATTCATTGGAATCATTAAAGCTTTGAGAAGGAATCGACCTACCACTGCATTCATAATGGCGCTGTTCAGAAGGTGATGCTCCGAGGAGAGGGTTCCTCCATTCCACAGATCTTGTGCTGTGCGGATAACGAAAGGAATAGTGATCAGAGTAACGTATACTCCTAAGCTGCATGGCCACAACAAGAATAAGAGGAAAAACTTGTGGTTGTGATGATGCACGCACACCTAAATGCATATACGAGAAGAATACATAAGAATATATGCCATGTATACCAGCCCTACATTCTACCGAAAAATTAGTTAATAATATCAATTTTAAAGTATTCCGGCAGTGTCTCACCTCAGGATCATTTCTGAGATTTTTATACGAAAATAATCTACAGGGGACGTTGGTCACAAAGGTTTATGTGATTCCTCAGAAAAGTGCAGCGAAAAATGTTTCTGAGCATCTTTTGCCGAGAATTCGGGGTGCATATTGAGACGTCTGCCACAAAGAGGCGTTCGGTTCTAACTTCCTCCACAGGGTATTTTATTGGCACCTAGCGTTTCCTTATGGCAGATGTCCCAGTGGGAAAACCCAATCATCTACAAAAGAAGCGGCGACACAGTTACGCGTTTTATATATTTATTACACGAGCGAGCTCGTGTCAAGGGAAGAACACAATCACTACCTCTGACAAAACAATGTAAAACGTATAAGTATGCCTTTAGATTACAAATCAAACGGTTGGAACAACAAACAGGCTACAAGAAAGGAGAAGCTAACACCATTACCAATCGGGATGTCATCGGTCCACGAGTTTATCTATCATGCGCTTAAAAGTACTGTCGTTTACAGGAACTGAGTGTTTTTTTACTGAATTTTGTGTAGTCTGAGCCCGCCCTGTTACTGAAAAAGGAAAGCCTTTGGTTGGTCTTCGCTTTTGGGACAATGCATTGGGTTAAGCTACCCCTCGTGATAGAAGACTCTCTAGTACAGAATTCCTCCGATCTGAGGCCACATTTACCCGTCATAATCTTGTGATACATGATCAGGTCGAATCTCCTTCTTCGATGAGCAAGGGTATGGAGTTGCATGCTGACAATCTTTTCCTTATATGAGGGGATGCTATCATACATGAAACCCATGGTTCTGATCATGATTTTCCTCGTGAAACTAGACTGAACTCGTTCAAGTTTTGCAATCAACTTCTTTTTTGTGGATGAATATTACATTACCAGTACGTTTTCTGCACACTTATAAACGATTATGCACACCATCGTGATCACTGTTTCCTGGGGCCGCATACAGCATTGAGATTACCTCGGGTAAACGCATCAGTGCCCCCAAAGCCCAATTTTCGATACAGGCCTCAACATGTTTACCTTCCGTAATCTCGATGATACATCCAGACTCTGGAGATTCTTTTCACAGAAAAACTCGAAAGCAATTTCAAGCTGAGAAGTTGTCTTCAAATAACTACATAGTTCACCTGCAGCAATGGACAATGGTGATCCATTCGTAAAACGCAGCGACGACACATCTTGCAGTGATGAGCACGAAGAGGTTTCACGCAATGGCAGGTCTCACAGTAATTTACCTGAATTTCATGAAGAAAACACTTTCTATCCTACCAAAGTTCAAGTTCGTAAATCTTACCGTGAACACATTTAAAGACTCCGCCTTCCTTTGGATCCTTCGATTTCTCTCAACCTCATCGTCGACTGCTTTGATGTGATACTCCTTAGGTATTGGCTGTGCGATGGTGAACATCTAAATTCTGAGCGGATAGTGTAAAAGAGCTAATTCGAAACGAAGATGCGGGATCAGCCTAGATGCGAGGTAAATTCGCGCGAGCGAAGCGAGCAATAAACGGGGTTCCGGAAGTCCGGCGTCAGCAAGACGGCCACGCAGGTCACATCATCCAAAACTAGTCTCATTTAGCGAAACAACACAAACTCCTGGCACAAACTCCAACTGCCCATAATTGTAGATCACTGCCATCATGTCAGTAATGATAAACCCAATATGTCCTTAGAATTTTTGTTTGATATCCCTTCAGAAAAATTTTAAGGAGAAAAGAAAAGAAGCATAGCCTCCGGAATAAGCTCACCGCGTTAAAATAAGAACAAGTAATTATTATCCACAGAAAGACGACCACGACAAATTTCCACTCATGCATCATGATTTCTTCTCTGCCAAGTCCCAGCACTAAATATGAGTTATTCTTCACGGCAAGACAGGAATAGAAATCGACGCACCAACAACGATTTGAAACCATGAAGCCAAGGCGCCCAGCCATCCAAACACTGAGGTCCACCACTTCACCGACTGCAGCCATGCAGCCATATTCAGGAATGGATCGTTGAGAATGTGCGTGACCGTGGTGGAATGGAACTGTTGGTAAACATGGAAGACAACAATCTTCATTTCTTGAAGTTGTTTTTCTATAAAACGGCTAGATGTTTTTTTAGTTCAGGAACATCCGTGAGAAACGCAGATTATATAATACTAGATCTGTGAATCGTGCGTCAAACACACATGTTTGATTATGGACGATTTTCTATGGAAGCCGCTCAACGCGGCGCGCATACTCTGAATGGAAATATTGCGCAGAAGCTAAGAATAGCCGCGACGCAAAAAACGCGTGCGTCTTGCCTATGTACGTCTGAACTGCGGCAGGGTTGCGACTGGGCTTATCCATCATCATATCTGCGTGTTCGCATTGGGCCGGCTTACGCAGTCTTGGTCACTCACGCAAGCATTCGTAGCAACCGCATCGTGGAATCTATAATCGAGGAACAATATCGAGGAGTGCGCATTCAGACGTATGGAGCGCTTCACCCCTAGCTTCGCGCTATTTCACCTGTTCAACGGTACTGGTTCTTCAAATAACTAACTTTTCGCACATATAACCAAAAATACATTACTTGTGTGCATAAAGAATAAATAACTGCAATCGTAATTGCAGTAGTAGTGTAAAACCAAAACCTAAGGGCCAGCAGGGATCTGGAGACGAACACATGGGCGGGATCTGCCTTTTCTGCCTTTAGGCCAGCGACACGCTCGACGGGAGAGAGGAGGATTAGAATCCAAAAAAAAAAATCCCACTGACCGGCTTGTACCAAACTATACACGAGATAAAGGACCATATGCTCACAGTTGGGTGCATCCTGTGCATTAAAGTGTTGTTGCGTGATACTTGAACTTGCTCGCCAATGGTAAAAATTACCAGCCACGCGGATACTTGACACACAACAAACACCAGATAGACGTAGGTTTTACCTCAAACTTGGGTAATTAAACCGATACAATGTGAACGAGAATGTGATAAAGTGAATGTGAACGAAATGTGACAAAGTGAATGTGAACGAAATGTGACAAAGTGAATGTGAGCGGAATGTGACAAAGTGAATGTGAACGAAATAGAAAATAAGTGACCGCGAAGTGACGAAGCTACCGCGAAGTGACGATTGAGGAGTGAAGATGGCAAGGAGGCGGGCTAAGAGTCAAGCGCAGCTGCGCAGCTGCTTGTGCAGGTGGCTGGACTGCTACACCAGAAAAAGCTCTACTGTTCCTAAAGAACTACTTGACACGACTTCCAAGAATCGCGATTCCGCGATATGCATCCTGGTTGACTTGATCTGCTGAACCCACAAGAAAATACCGAAAATTTGGCTGCGTAATTCTTCACAATATTTCGTTACTATATTATATTGGATCGTTGGCTCACCTTTACCGTAAGAAAGCCTACGATTACGCATCGAGTTACCTACTAGTTGACACCAATACCGAAGACCTGCTTTAACCAGTATGCTTGAAGTCGGCATAGTGGATCCATAGCAGTTATGAAAAGGCTGTCATTTCTAGCCTTCGTACAGAAGCCTGGAGGTCTTTTCTGTGCGGTGATTCAACGTAAAGACATCAGCATCTATGGCTCCAAATGATTCATTAGCAGGAAATGTCGAGAACTAGCGCACAATCATTACTCCGCCTCCTCCGCCTACAATTTGTGATTTCGAGCGTTCATTTTTGGCGCTATGTAGGCCGGCTGACTCCAAGACCTTTGATCACCATTATCGAATTGGACTTGGTTTAGTCTACGAGGGTAGCTTCCGTTTTTGTTTAGATTGTTTTTTTTTCTCATTGAGTGTTCTGACAGAGTTTGATCCAATAAGGATTTTGAATGAAGGAGATGACCTCATCATCCCTTCCACGTTCGCATTCGACACGTTCCTGTTGGTGTGCGATTTCCTATCAAAGTTGCATGAATCACATTGAAGCAAGCTAGCACTGGCTCATTTCTGGAAACGTGAAGTCTGGCCGATTCGCCTCTTTTCTCCTCTCTTTGCTCCCATCCTCTTCTCAAATCTACCCACATCGCCATCCCTACGAGTACAAAGTTAAAATGGTAGACCTTCATTACTATTGTCATCAGCTAATATCGGGTCACCGAAGCGATGTGGAGTCGCAGTTTATCCAGAGCGGGGGGGGGGGTTGACAAGAGACCGTCATCACTTCACCTCTCAAAAGGTCTATCAAGCTGTCAAGTTGGGGACTGCCTTGGTCATCACTAACGTTTCCGTTGCAGCTTTTATACATAGAGATCATACTACACTTGTCCTTTGAGCAGCGGAGCAAAATCTTCCAAAAATATTGCTGTTATGGAAAATGCAGATCAGGAGTGATGAGCAAATGTATTGCGTTAGACCGGAAGTCGTGAGAAGCTTTAAATACAAAAAAAAATTAGGAAAATTTGGAAGGACAAAAACAGCATCTATGACTTCGTTCGTCTCAGCTACTGTCAATTCTTCAGAAACCAAGAAGTTGATTACTTGTATGACGCCAGAATTAAAGAATTCTCGACTTTTGAAACCCGAATTCTACTCATCCCTGAGGCCAGGGGTGGTAGTAATTTGGTCGAAATTGGTACTTAATAGACAATTTTAACGGGCATCAAACTGCGACTTAACATTTCTGATGGGGAGCAAATTGGCAGTTAATCCTCACATATCACATGAATTGTCAATTTCAAAACACTGGCTCTGACGGGAACTGATCACTCAGCCACTGGCCTATGAGCCTCGGAGAGAATTTGATCCATCGACCGCCCTCTCGCATGTCAAACCTCCTAACCACTACACCGTCGACAAGTTCGAGTCACGTTTCTTTGCATGTACACGAACCAAAGGATTTTTACCCATCAGCTGTCCTGGAGCTGGGAACAGGCGTAGTGGATGAAGCTCCTATCTGTGCAGAAATAATCAATGCAGAAAGCATTTGAATAGCCGTTTGCAAAGCTCCGATGTTGGTGAGGAATTGAACCATTGGCCGATCCCACAAGGAACAAGCCTCAACCACTGCGCTATTGCGCCATTTACACACTACCACGAATTTTTTCTCTTCCTCCCATTTCTTGTACCTCCTCATGGATAGAGTACATAATTTGGACGATTGCTCTCAGAGCGCAGTTGTGCCAGAGAAATAGAATAGAATAGAATAGTTTATTTTAGTCGATTACGATGTGATCAGTTAGAACAGTAGCAGAAGCAGGATAAATGATCGACCATGAGCACTGCTGTTGTTCAATCGGAACCTCGTCGTATAGTCCCCTTTTTGAGATAAACCAGCGAGCCCACGGGCAAAGGCTAGCTGGCTATGGACCCCGGATAAAAAATGGCCAGTGAATCGACAGCAAAATGTACGGAGGGGTACACTTTGCTGCCGATTTCGCAGCATGCTGCGTCTCACACAACTGCGCACTCTTTCACGCACACTGTACAATAACGGATCAGGTCGAACTTAGCTGGAGATTGACGCCATCTTATCGCGAGCTGTAAATTTGGGGGAAACCTCGAACTTAGCTCCAAATTAGCAGCCAATTTTCACTCCAAACCTTACTACTGCTTATATTGGACCACAAACGACATATTTTCAAAATTTGGAATTGGATATTAAGTGGCACTCAACTGGGACTTACACCTCACCATTAGATGGCCATTTCGGCCAAATTACTACCACCCCAGGTCTTCAGTCACCACTTCGCCCAGGATGTAGTGGAGCCGCGGAGCAACGACTGCTACACGGCCACTTCGCGGTTTGCTGAGCATCGATAGGTTACTTCTGAAGTTGGGCTGCGGGTCGCTTCGTATTTCTGATGATGAAGATTCCTAAGTAACTGAGAGAAATCATCGATCTTCTATGCAAAGCTTTCGCAATGCTGCCAAATTTGGCTCTTCTAGTGAAAGAATACCTGTTGAAATCACTTCAAGAGGAAAAAACTAACTAATGGAATTATTAGGAGCATCCAGAATTTTCTTGAGTCGAAATAGTCCAAGCTTTCTTCCTTAATTTACTCCGGAAACAAAATTCGATAGCTTTGAGAGAATTGTTACGAATGAGAGTACCCGCGGATATCCTCTTCTAAGTTTTCACGGTTCTGTTAGCTAACAAGTAGACCTTGTAAGTAGCACTCCAGTCCTGCTGGGTCCTTCCACCCCTGTGTGCTCGGCATCTCGCCGCTCAGATCCTTGTGCGATTTCGTCTGAGCTTGTTTGATTTTTTTGTTTGCACTTGTCCAGTTTCCGAGCTGTCTCGAGTGTACAAGCATGCAGCCGTGCCACTGCTTGGAACGCTTATCACAAGGTCTGTGGATTTTAGAGTTATGAGACATCGTTAGGCATACTGGAGTCGTTTCCGAGGAGTCGCATCAGAACTGACGAGAACTTAGTCTTTTCCGCTTCCACTGTTAGTCAACGCTCACTCTTGTTCATCGTTCACTGGTGGATCCAGTTTTCAGTTTGATGCTCTCTGGGGAATCTGCAACTCAATACTGGGCCTTTTGACATATTTTGTATAACAATTTCTGCATTATTGGACATTTCATTCTTTGCTCTTCGTTCTACGTCGGGTCAAGAGGGACTTATTGCTCAAAGAATCGAGTCCGGATTAAATTGCTGAAACCCGACTTCCTGCTCTGGGCGCATTTTCAAACCCAAATTGGTTTTTTACTTTTTGAGCCAGCTATTTTTTCTCAGCAAAATAGAAGAAGATCTGTCTTTAATGGCACTGTTCTTCAGATTCGATCCATGAATGCCCATAAAGAGCACTGACCTCACTAAAGTGGACCACCCTCGTTGACCAAGTGGAAATGGAGCCGAAGAGCCTCATCAAACCACTGGACCATCCCTTTCCACTTTCACGTTACTCGCTATTTCACTTAGTGTCGGAAGGACCAGACCCGGATATCGGGTGAAGTTTGCACAGTGCGTGGGTTGGTCGAGTGCGAACTGGTATTGCAGTGGCGTCGCTTCTTACAGCGTGCATTTTTTATGCAGTAGGAATGGTATCAGAATGAATCATCTGCTTCAACTGCCTTCATCAGCATTTTTTTTACATTTTCACATTTTCTAGGAAGAAAAATATCGTTGACATTTTGCCAAGTGTTTTTCGCGAAGAAACACGCGCCGCGGCCGCTCCACTCGCGATGGAATCGCTGCCGTAGTGGCATATCAGGGTTTCCATATAGTTGTTCATCATATTTCATGTTAACTATTAATGAAACTAACTAATTGTCAAGATAGTCAAAACAGCCTAATTGAAAAAGCACGCGGAAGCCGCAAGACCACGAATGTGCACGTTTATCAGCTGTGTTTATACTCCACCGTGACGCGACCGTCGCGCACATGCAAACTGTTCAGTAGCGATTGGTCCCGTGCGGATGCGTACATATGTGTGCTACGGTAGGTTGTGGCAATTGTTCCTCATCACCACGAGGCCACGTCCTGGATCCCTTTCATGTGTTTTCATAACTTTTTTTCCATCAAAAATACCTCGATGGGCCTTCTTCTTTCGAGGCTTAACGGTAATTGTGCTATATCTCTTCCTAAACAATATGTCGACGGATGTGTTGTAATGTTTTCCGTCGTAACATCTGCGCCATCGGCCCGATTCGGCTCCAAATTAGCGGTGGAAGTACCAATGGCTTTGTTGTAGTTTTTTTTTTGGCTAACAGGGTACAATAACAAATGTGACATAGTATGTTTCAGCGTAAACTGACAAAAACAGAAATCGAATCTACGGATCTCCGGCTGTGCAATAATGAAAGGTTACTAACTCTTTATTAAAGTAACAAGGCAACGAGTAGTACTAGCTCAACACAACAAAAACAAGGTCTTGAGGCCAACGCATGAAAATCTTGCTACCGAGTTCTTTCAATTCTACATACAGTGGCGGCCACATATTTAGCACACCCTCGATTTTGGCCGACAGAATTTTTTTGCATCTCTCAGCCTTATGATGAGCAATGAAAACCAAGTTCGAGTATGTGTTGAGGCACTATGGGGCTTCCTTCCTGTTACTTACCATGGGCACAGAGTCCGTTCAAACTGGATTAAAAAATAAAAGTTCAATTTCGTCAGTTTTCCTGAATTCTGTGTAAAATTCGTGTATCTCGCTATGAAAGGAAATGAAGTAGTGATTCAGATTGCGGATGTTTCCCTTCAACAGTTCCCTATAAACGCTTTTACCGGACTCTACGCACCGGCTGGAGCCAGGGACAGAAACAAACTTGTCAATTCTGTCAAAAATTTCATTTTTATGAATCTTGCTAATAAAGCAAGCCCCGGAATCTTCCTTATAGTATCTGATTGTCTGTTAGCAACACAAATCGGAAAAAAAATCCGCGGCTGGAAATGCCTGATTTATCCTTGGGATCGCCGCAAATCCTTTTTTCACCATTTTTTCACTCATGTTGATTATTTTCGATCTCCGCTTCGGTGACAAACTGCTCATCAAAACTACTGTAGCAAAACACGCAATTATATCGAGTATAAAATCACATTTTACCCAGATCCAATAAAGTCATCTGAGAGAAACTGAAACATTTCCAAAAGCACTGCATTTTTAGCTCTATGCGTGCAATCTCATCCAGAAGCATTTTCCGGAGCAACAAAGTTGAGGCGGGAAGCAGAACACTATGCCTTATCACATTCTCAAGTATTGTCCTGATAGTTCATTGCAGTACTGAAATACAGATTTTATATTTTCATCAGTTGATCGCCCAAAATTGGCAGCGTGCTAAATATGTGGCCGCCACTGTATGTAGAATCAGGGTCAAGCGAGCTTTGATAAATTATCAAGATGGGGTCACATGAAAGTGGGTTTAAAAAGGAGGGAGGTGGGTAGTAATATGGCGAGGGAGAAGAAAAATGTATTTTCATCAGCTCTAAGATTTAAAAAGAAATTACTTCAGAACTTGCAAATAAAACGGATTCACAAGTTCAGCCTTTGCATACGTAAAAAAAGGATAGCAGCTTATGTGCGAAAGTGGGGGGGAGGCGTATTTTTTCCGGCTAGAAGGGAGGCGGTCGTATCATGGTCTACTCTTAATCATCATCCCGCTTGAGATTGTTTGAATTGAAATCGAATTTGAATTTGAACGAGGGCAGCCTCTTCTCAAAGGCTGTTCCTTTCTTGAAGCTCGTTTACGCCCCCTTCCCTTCTACACCCTCCTTTCATCATCCATGGGCGATGGGTATTCTAGGAATTCTTGAATCGACCCTACTACTCTAGGAATATAGTAGTAACGTTGAGCGTTTCCTCCTAGGGCACCTTGATATCTCAGGCGAATTCTATATATCATGTGCCTTCATGTTAAATCCTTACGGGATCCTAAAAGACTGGATTTTTTTTATGTAGGCTCGTCCTCGAATCATAGTACTTGACCATGTGCGTACAGTGAGGCTCAATCGCTCTTGCATCACAGAATACCGCCCGTCTGGTCAGCCGCGTCGCGTTGCATACGCGATGCGGCAGAGCAACTAGCTACTGTGGTTGCCGGGCTTTGCCGATATCAATGTTTTGCTTATTTTCCACCCAATCGTTTCCGAATAAAGGCAAAGATGCTAAGAAAACGATTGAAAACACCCCCCCCCCCTTCCCCGACAACAACGTCATTCTGCAGGTACACCGCGTCGCGTAAGTGGTGGCAGACGGGCTGTATTCTGTAATGGAAGAGTGACTGTTTGGGTATGTAGACACCTTCGAGAGACGATATGACTTCCCTGTATGGCTCATCTTTCAAGGCAACACCGTCTCCTTGCTAAAACACGGCGTGCATTATGATACCACCTTACAATTCATTGTTTTTTTTTTTGGCGGAGAAGTCCAATTTTTGTTTATTCGCAGACAATCGCAGCAGCTTCCGGGAGTTGAGCGGAATGCTCTCAAAGACAAGTGACTGCTTTTTAGTGTTGCCACGAGCCTTCGAGAATGTTGGCACAGACGGGCGGATCTCGAACTGAGCCTTCGCCGATCAATCGCGAAGCATCACAGCCGACTGAACCGCTCGCACTTGAAACTTTTCACGTATGCCATGGATTCTTCTTTGGAATGAGACCTGTAGGATTCTCATTCTTTCCATCTTGTTGTCTGCTTTCGTCACGATTTTGCTGGTGTGTGGTGCACACCACATTTTGCTTGAGAAATTGCTCTTCAAGTAATTTTTTTGCTATAATTACCATTCTCTTCCTAAATACTTATAACTATTCGAGCATCATGCCACAGGTTTTATCCAAGTATGCTTGACTCTGAGAAACCACAATTTTGATTTTGTCTCATTACTTCCAATCAAATCACGTCGTTCCTCTACTTTTGTCATTGCATTACAGAATATGGCCCGTCTGCTCTGACGCGCCGCGCCACCTGTGCGTACAACTAGGTAGTGCGACGCGGCAGAGCAGACGGGCGGTTTTCCGTGATGCAAGGATGGTTGATCGCTGCTTTACGTTCAACACAAGCATCATCTTCGATGAAACTTGGTCGATTCGAAGCAAATATGGTTTATGCCTTGTGCAAATGCAGAAACGTTGCATTTTTTTACTTTCGAAATTTTGAAATTTTTGGAAAAAAAATTCAACCTGTATCACTTTCCCCTCAGCTGCATCTCTCGTTGGAGCTCAACTCGCTACTGCTTACCTAAGACAAAGTATGATCGTAGTTTATCTCGCTCGGCTCACGTACGCCTCTCATTGCTCCTCGTTTTCTTCTCTGGGCCGACGTCATTGGTGCTGCAAGCTGCCCCTGAGCCTACTTCATCATTTAGGTGGCTTTTATATCATATTATACGCATCTGATGACAGGTCATCCTACTTTCATTCGGCTTCCCTCTTCACACACTCCAGTCCTGCGGGCGCACACATCATTGATATTACCCAAGGTAAACGTGTCAACAACACACTAATTTAGTCATCGTTAGCATAGGCTCATCACTATTACCCTGGATGAGATTACCTATGGCAAACTTGTTAACGTCCGCAAATTTACCCTTTACCTGACCAACATGAATATGTTTGCACCTATAGTGGCGGCCACATATTTAGCACACCCACGATTTTAGCCGACAGAATTTTTTTTTTGCATTTCTCAGCCTTATGATGAGCAATCAGAACCAAGTTTGAATATGTGTTGAGGCATTATGAAGGCTTTCTTCCTGTTGCTTACCACGGACACAGACTCGATTCAAACTGGATTAAAAATATTAAAGTTCAATTTCGTCGATTTTCCGAAATTCTGTGTAAAATTCGTGTATCTCGCTATGGAAGGAAATGAAGTGGTGATTCAGATTGAGCATGTTTCTCGTCAACATTCCCCTATGAACGCCTCTACTGGACTCTACACACCGGCTGGAGCCAGAGACAGAAACAAGGCCGTCAATTTCGTCAAAAATTTCATTTTTATGAATCTTGCTAATGAAGGAAGCCCCGGAATCTTCCTTTTAGTATCTGGTTGTCTGTTAGCAACACAAATCGGAAAAAAATCCGCAGCTGGAAATGCACGGTTTATCCTTGGAATCACCGTGAATCCTTTTTTCACCATTTTTTACTCCAGTTGACAATTCCCGTTCTCCCCTTAAGTGGGAAACTGCTCCTTGAAACTACTATAGCGAAACACGCAATTATATCGAGTATAAAATCACATTTTACCCAGATCCAATAAAGTCATTTACGAGAGAAATTGAAACATTTCCAAAAGCACTGCATTTTGAGCTCTAAATGCGTGCAATCCCATCCAGAAGCATTTCCCGGAGCAACAAAGTTAAGGCGGGAAGGAGAACACTATGCCTTATCGCACCCTCAAATATTGTCCTTATAGCTCATTCCAGTACTGAAATACAGATTTTATATTTTCATCAGTTGATCGCCCAAAATTGGCAGCGTATAAATATGTGGCCGCCACTGTACGTGACTACATCTACACTCAGTTGCTATCGTTGAGTAATGCATGGTAATACAATAATAATGATACATGTAAGTAGGCATGAGATTACCCATCCTTTCCATGGACCTAGAGTGAACGTGTCAATGCTCAAAACTAGGGATAAATGTGAGAGCTTTAGCGCGTTTTCCTAGAGTAATCTCAGTGATGCATGCCACGCCTAACTGCATTACTGGTATTACCTAGGGTGAACATATTGATTCCTGCGTGTAATAATGTTTGGTAAATTTGTGCGGTTTGACATGTTCACCCTGGGTAATCCCAATCCCGATGCATATAGGCCCTAACATAAATTGGGATAACTCAGGATGAAAGTGTTAACACATGCACACTTAGATTATTTCCCTATTTCGGTGCCTGCATACATCACTGAGATTACCCAGGGTAAACGAGTCAGTGCAGCTGTTAACTATGGGTAAATTTGTGTGGCATTAACACGTTCACACTAGGTAATCACACGATGTTTTCGGCCTTGAAGTCTAATACGTCTACCCTCGGTCCAGAAGCATCTTTAGAAAGATGGGTAATCTCATCCCTATATGTCGATTACCTATGGGGAGCACAGGTCAATCTTCAACGAGCCCTTTTGACCTTCTGAATCACTGCACTTTTTAATTATAAACGAGGAAATCCACTTCGAACAAACGATTTGTCTGTCTTCCGCACCGGTTCCTGTGGTCTGTACACCTCTTTCGTTCAGTTGTTTAATTTCTGGAAAGAACATGATTTTCTGCTCTAGGAAACAAAGCTATTGCTTTGCAGCTAAACTGAAACTAGATTCTTCAAAAAGCTGTTTGAAACAGTGTTCGTTAGTGTGCCGATTGTGGTTTATTTAAGTTCTGAGCTCTCATCTAAGACTCAGATCTCGAAGAAACGAAAAATAGTTAAACATCCCCCTGCTTGTTTCCGCATCCGAGCGGAATCCACATCCAAGCGACGGCTTACGGGCCTCGTCGGCCTATTTCGTTCCTAGATGCTCATAACTTCTTTTGCAAACCCCTAGTACAGATGATGACGCGTTGTTCGCTCGTGCGTTTTATTAAAACTGCATCGCTTAGCGTTCGTTGCCACATACGATGCGTCAGGAAATCTGTAAATAAATGGAGGAATTTTTCGAGCGACGACACGACCACGATATTTCCTACGGCTGCTCAAACTTTACGACATTGGCTAGTGAAAGTGATCATGTGAAGTAATGGGAATAACCGGAATTTTGGTCTAGAAGTTCAGAGGTTCGAATTCAGGATCGGTACGGGCTTCTGGCTCTTAGTTTTGTGACGAGTTTGCACTAGCCGAATTATGTCTACACGTATCTTCTGCTCTGTTCCAGCACTTTTTAACTTCTCCTAGCCTCCGATTTGAAAGATCCGCTTGTTTGCAACAAATTCGCCCACATCCGTTCAGTGCGATCGCAATGACATCGCAGATTGCTTGAGAGGGAAATACACTGAGGGATAATTGCGCAGTAAACATTGTTACTAACGTTATTTACCGAAAAAATCATTGACGTCACTTGCGACCTAAGAAAATTCGATGCTGAAGGCAGTTCCTTATCTCAGAGATGATTTTGAGGTTCGGATAGCAGAAGAATATTCAGGCAACGCTGATTGCAATGGTATACATACTTCCTCACCAAACTGCCTTGAACCCCTTTTTGAGCCCGTCCTTTTCGGAGACTTTGAGGCACCCGTTGCGACAGCTACCACCATGGAGTTGCCGATTGACTGCGCTGCAGTGCCGGCTTGCCGTGACTCCGTAACTCCTTGTGGTAGCTGTCGCAGTTGGTTCTTCGAACTCTCCACTCTCCGGTTTTCGGCATTTTTGTGAAGAATTATGGTCATCTTTGTGATCAGCATCACCTGAAGGTCCTTCTGATGCCAGATTCTCATAATCGGTCCTGCACTGGCTTTAACATAATGAGGTTCTGTGCTCGTAGAGCATGAGTAAAGGTTTTGATCAATGCAATACGTTTTGCTGAGGGTTTTCCAACATTCTCTATTCCAGATTGAATCAGAATAAACGAAAGGGTTACAACAGTAGAAGAGATGCATATCGATCTTGGCATTGAATCGCTTGGGTCGCTTCGCACCGCATTGCTTCGCCAGGATCGCCGCGATTGTCGTAATGCACCGTGGATAGCGTAAGATGGCATATTGGCAAAGAAAATTAGAACTGAAAAAATCGCAATTATCCACAGTGAGCGTCGATAGAAGTGTATTTTTCGCGGACTCAGGAAGCACGCGCTGCTCGAGCTGGAATAGCCGCCGTGGTGACATGTCAGGGTTTTCTTGGCAGCTTTTCATCAAGTTTGTTGTTAACTGCCACGGAAACTAACTGACTATCACGGAAATCCTATAGTTTGCTGATATGGTGGCAATTCTAGCGCAAGCGGTGCGGCTGCGCCGCGTGCTTCCCGAGTATGCGAAAAACGCACCACCATCGACACTCACTGTATGTTAAGCCTATGTTTTTTCCGCGCATGACTCACTTGCTAATACTGGCTCCTAAATACTTTCCTATTTTTCAAATCAAAATTTTGGGAATTGAGCTTCTTTTTGGATTAAGAAAGTGAGCTTTGCTGAGGAAGGTGAGAAGCATACGAACATTCCTCACAAACGTAGCGATAAATATGCACCCGTACACGTCACGCTATTGATATGCTATAGTTTATCCAGCATATGCTGCAGAACGTAGGCTCATCACCTGACGCTGCAATACTCATGCGATAAAAAGAAGAACTCACGAAAACAACAGATGTTGTGAATATGGTTGATAGATTCAATGCTGGCACCTCCCTGCGTTCTGCGGCGCCTTTCTCCACCTTTCAGACTTTCCGTAATTAAGTGACTACATCTATGATTGTATTCTAACCTCATCTACTTACTGTTTGTGCTTGCTCAGAGCATTACAGGACTCCCGTGGATTGTTGTTCTATAAGTTTCCCACAAGCTACTATCGTATCTTTCTGTTTCTTCTTGACGATTAATCATTTCACGGCAGAATATGTAATGCTAGGAATGTACGCACGTTCTATGTACTGGAATACGGAGCCGCGGATCGCATCAATACTGAGGAAAATACCCAAAAAAAAAGATAGGATGAAGCAAGTTTTCCCGTCACATCGTTCTAATGTTTTTACACACACCAGGCGACGACAATGAACCAACTCCAATTCTTTGCTCAACTTGCTGTGTCTTCAATCCTCTCATGTTATCTCATGCAGTATGTAGTGATTCCTAGGATATATTCTATTCCTATATGTATGAGAGTAGATTGAAAAGTTTCCGGAATGTCCACCAGATAATTGCTGTTTTTCGAATGTTTTTATGCGATTCTGTTGACAAAGCCGCTAAGTGAACTGATTGCAAGGGACGAACTAACAAAGAGCCTGCTTTTGGCATGTCCTCCAATCCAAACCAATATACTGACAATGTCTCTGTGAAGGTAAATGCAAAATCAAGCGACCAGTAAATTTTTCAGGGGTGAAAACCGCAAGTTAAGCGAAAACCGTCTGAATGCTAATCCTGCAGACTAATCATTCCCGTATTTCACTCTTAGTTCCTGCGTTTGAAAATTACAGTACTCCTGCACGCCAACAAATACCGAATCATGTGAGAAATTGCAAAAAATGGCTATAACACTAGAAACTGTTGATGAAATAACAAACACGGAATTCGCAGACGGCGAGTATGTATGTAGGTGAATCAGAACTAGAGAAGCACTGAGCTTATTTTCTGGGAGCGGTTGTTTATTGTCTCACAAAACAGATTTTGTCCGCAATTTTTTTTTGAAATATCAATGACGCATTTTCCCAGTTCCGAACAGGATTGCAATCCGAAGTTGATGTTAGGGAATTTTCTAAAATTGTTTGTCAGAAAAAACTGAGTTTTAGGGCCGAATTCATAACTGAGAATGAATCTCAGCTTCAGATCAACACACCAATTACACGAATGTAGTCGAATCTATAGATTCTGCTATATGGATTTAATGTGAAATGGAAAATGATACTTCATTGAGATGGAACTGCCGTGGCCTTCGTTTTTGCTCATGCCAAGGAAATTTTGTCAAGTATAGGAATAACTATGTATCACCATCCACTTATTGGCAATATTCACAGGGACATTAGTAGTAGAAATTAAACAAAACCTGAGTCTAGCTTAGAGAAGAGCTTTGCATCTCTAAGGCTGGGTATACGCTCAATCAAATCTAGTCACGTGGAAAAATAGAAAAAAAAATGAAATCTGAAAGTTTGAGCATCTGCCGGTTTTTTTTTCTGCATTGGCTTGTTCGTACTTCCACATATCTGTTGCATAAGCTCAAGGTCTACTATCTAGTAGGAAGTTGAATAGGTAAGATGAGCCATTTTGAGGACTTCGGGATTTTTTTTTTCCTGGGATAGAACCAAAAATCGAAAAGCGGCCTGACCAGAAGTTTTAAACCCTAGGGCGTTTGGGCTAAAAAATTAGTTAATGATTGCATCTAATTTGTTTTTTTTAAATGTCACTCCGGTTTCAATCCACCCTCGTAGTTGTCCCGGGGTTGCATGCATCATTGAGATCACCCGGGGTAAACTTGATAACACCCTCCAAATTTACCCATCGTAACAAATACGCTACACACGATTACGCTGTGTTATCTCATGCACATTTCAAAAGAGAAGTTTTGTTTGAGGGAATATAGTTTAGACGATCGAATGATGCGGGCGCTATAATCGACGAAATTAGAGAAAACTAATCAACGCCATTACTAAAAATAGAAAGAAATGAATCATCACGCAGACACAAGCAGCTAGCATATTTCGTCAATGTTTTTGCGAGAGGCCATGCCGCTCTTACCCACTGTTCTAACTTGACAAAATTCTTTACGACGTTGACGTTGTATGTATGGGTGCACATCATCTACTTCTTTCAACTTCTGAGGTAGGTAGATATAAAGATATCAGGCAAAGTTCGTCGAGGTCGAGGTATTTGATGTTATCCAGGGCTGAGATATTGCAAACAATTGCATCGTATGATCATATCATTTTGGCCGCTACTTGTCTGTGTGTGTGCAGTAAGAGGGCGGTCACGTGTCATTTGATGACACTACTTGAAAAAATGACGCTGTGATCACATTAAGACTATTCTGAATCTATAGGTTAACCAGCAGTGGCAGTTAGTGAATCAATAAAGATAAGATAGTTATTCCACGAGATTACTGTGGCTAACTCACCCGGTTAGGTTAAAACTCTAGGATGTGGATGCATCATTCATTATTACCCAGGGTAAACATGTTGACGCCCGTGTTAACGGTGGGTAAAATTGTGTGGTGTCAACTGGTCTACCCTGGGTAATGTCAATGTTGCAGTTGCACTGAGTAATGTCAATGATGCATGCGGCCCCTGGACGCACCATTCATCATTACCCAGGGTGAACATATTGACGCCCTTGTTAGGGATGGGTAAATTTGTGTGGTGTTAACACGTTTACCCAGGGTAATCTCAATCATGCATGCGGCTCCAGTAATCGGATGTAGACTCACTCTGAAGCTCCATTCAAATTAGAGGGTGAGAGATTCTTCCCTTCCTACCAGTGGGCGGGGGGGGGGCGGGGGCGAGGGGTGGAACGTGGGGGAAAATTGGGTCTACGCCGTTTACGGTGACTCAGATTGAAAAAAAAATTAATAAAAATATTAATTATAATAAAAAAATGTTTAATAAAAATTATTTCGAAAATAGTAGTAAGAATGAACACTCAAAAATATACCAATGCAAAATGTTTATTTATTTTGTGAAGTAGTTTCGAAAATTCAGCGACCCATTCTAAGGGAGAGGGGGAGCCGCTCACCCCACCCCTGCTTCCGTTGCTGCCTCCTACCACTATTTTATACGAATAAACTCTTGCAATTCTACGTGTGAAATATTCATAACCTAAAAAACCAGCTGGGTTGGGGATCCCCGAACCCAGCTTCGGGGCACATTGTACTAGTCCCTTTTGCCGTCTTTGACAAAGTATGAACTATGACGGGTAGAAAATCCGCTGACTCATCGAACAGGATTTTTTGAGAGCGCAGCGGTTTTGCTTTCGCCCGCGGCTCGGCTTCGAAACAGCCACGCAGCAGTTGCTCGCCCATTGTTGTGCAAAACCGGTCCGAGCGAGTTCGTTTCGGTTCGACCGCAGGTCAGCGCCGTTGGCAATGGCACGACGCTGCCATCCCGGGCTGGCGCTTTTCGGAAAACACCTCCAGCGCGGCTCCGAGGGTCTATCCCGAACAGCTCATGCGCTGATTGCGCACCTCGCCGCACTCCGGCGCTCTGTCAGGGTGTGTTGTTTGCCGAAGACGCTCCGCCCCGCGGGACAGTCACTGCACTCTCACCTCTCGTCGTCCTCTTCCATCCATCCACCCCCAATCTTCACCCCCACAAGTTGCCATCTCGTTCCGTACTGCTCCGTCTCCACGGCGGGGGGGGGGCGCTTCATCATTGCTGAATGTATTGAATTTTGGGAGTTCACGTCGCAGCTGTTCGTCACGGAGCGGAGCGGACGGACGGCTGCGGGTGCGATCGACCGCAGGATCGTTTTTGTTGTTGCGTTTCTGAGGCGTAGGCCGTATTCGAGACGGCCTTCGCGGACTTCTCAAAAGTACAGCTGTGGCCGTCTCTGTTTGCCTCTATGTTCAGCGTAGTGATCTGCTTTTCTATGCTTGTCTCTGTAGCCCAAAGTCTCTGGATTTTTCTGGAAAAACCTGGCTCAAGTGCTACAATTTGTTGCCACGAAGCTGCCGAGCATTTTCTGGCCGCCTTATTACACAGGATTACTGCCACTTGTTTCAAAACATGGTAAAAAGTTACCTCTTGTTGAATTTTACCTTACCGCTCTGGAATTGCACAGATTATCTGCTCGTATATGCCTATATTGTATATGTTCACGAAATCTCCATCGCCTTCGTGTATCCTATAATAATCTGATCCTCCCGATCCCTACCTGAGTGGTTCCAGATGCCGTTCAAGCCCGTTGAGCACGCCAAATGTCCGAAATGTGGAAAGTCAGTGTATGCCGCTGAAGAGATGGCCGCCGGAGGATACAAATGGCACAAATTCTGCTTCAAATGCAGTTAGTTCATTCTTAACTTCTTTACGCGAGTTCCTTGCCCACAATAGCCCGTCTAGGGAAATGCAGAAGCTTCCCGGCTGCTTCCATGTTCTTCGCGTCATATCTGCCACTAATTTATTTCCATGTGATTAACTGGCAGTTTTGTTAGTTCTTGCGCAGTATCGATTGAACTGACTGCGTTCTTTCGCCGCGAGTCCACCACAGCGCAGCTCGGACTCACTGTGTTTGGTTTTACACGGATGCATTGTAATACGATAGGTGTGGATGTACGAAATGAGAAACAGCTGCGCCGCCGACCCCCTCAAGGTCAATCGCGCAAGACGAAAGTGGACGCCAGAACAGCACTCACTCCTCGGCTGGAAACGTCGTTCAGAGGAGATCGGGCGGAGAGCGCGGGCGGAGATCCCCGCAGCCCTGCCGGCTCGCTGTTTTTGCGCGAGAACGCGTCGCTCAGCAGCGCGGACTTGCGCAGAGGGAGCGGCTAGTGGGCTTTCCGGGGTTAGCTGACATGTTTGGATAGTGCACAGAACGTTACGAAAGGGTGATAGATACATTCAGAGTGGCTCAGAATTGCGGTAACAAGAAAAGGAGCGGACAGAAAAAGAATTATCTGATAGTGTACAATTTCGCAAGATTCATTCTTATTCCTTGTGTGTGGATCGTTCTAGCTGGCGAGGGCGGCGCGGCCAAGCTCGACCATTGGTCAGCTCTTGTCGCTAGCCAATCGCACAGCTCAGTCTCGCCGCCCTTTTCTGGTTCAGCCCTCCAAACCCATATTTTTTGCCTCATAGCTGACAAAAACCAACATTTCACTCTGTGTTATCCTTTATCAGCTCTGGCACAGACCTTTATAAACAAATGCAGGTCGTAGACTGTGGCGAAGGTGGATGGAGTTCGGCTCATCCATCATTTTTTTAGATGCTTTCTCAACCTTTCTGAACCACAAATTTCAATGGGATATTCAGCATCTCAGCCTATGTTTTGTATACTGCGGGGATCTACTAATCAAGCTGGTTGAGGGTAAGCTGGTATATGTGGAACGTAGGGGAACGTAGGTTATTGCTAATAGTACTAGCGCTGTTAAATAAGTCGTAACAATTGAGGGAAGTGGTCGGCTTCGATTCTGCTTGGGTGAATTGCTGTAGCCAGCTTTTTCGATACAGATCTTTATTTTGACATTTACCACTCTACCTTTCAATCGTACACTTTTTCTGAATTTTTTGGTAGAAATGAGAGGACTTTTAACAACACCAAGTTTTCGATCTTCTCTTGTCATAGGTCACACTATTACGCGAAATATTTCAAGTTGGGAAAAATCTCAAGTTTCTAGAACATCTCAGAAGCTGTTTTTTTTTTTACAAAGCTGGAAGTAGAAAGCTTATTTACCCGTTTTCTGAAGCTCTTTCGGCCTCTAATTATCACAGAAACTGAATTTGGCATGAGTGCGAAGGTTCAGCATGTCTTTAGGAAAGTCGCGGATTTGATCCTTGTCTATGTATAAGAATTACGTCTTCGAAGTGAGAAGATCTCTCGTGTTCGACTTCACGTGCTGTTGCATCATTTAGCCTCATAGAGATCACAGTCTCTGAGTTTCCTGAGTAGCTCCACATTTTCCTGGATATGTATCCGAGACATTGCACCGGTGCGATACGCGGCAGTGTAAAATAAAAGCAGCTAATGGCTACGGCGCAAAGTCATCGCCGTGTTTTTTGTGCACTTCCTGATCATATTGTAATAAGCAGAGTTCACTAGGCCTCGCCACCAATTAGTCTTTATGAGCTCATGTAAGAAATTTGACTGCCTGTGTGATTCCCATGCTTTGCTAGACATATTACTGATGATCTTTACTTCAAACAACTAACCGCTGCATAACGTTTTTCAGCGAAAATATTGGGGTTTTAATGTGGTTAAGGAGTCTCGTGCTGCCAGTCAATTGGGGAATTTCTCCAGCGGAATGTCTGCTCTTCAGAAACCGCGCTTTGTGTAAACAGAGTTAGACATCAACAGGTCTTTATTATTTCGCAAGTGATTACACACACAGCATCAGTCCCTGGAAATTATCGCTGGCTCCGAGAAAATTATTGATTCATGTATAACATTTCATATATGGAATGCTTCAAGGTTGGATTCAGTCATGAGAAAAATCTCACAAAAAAGAACTAACAGATTTATGGAAGGTGAATCGTCATTGGATCGGTTCGCTTAAGAATTTCTCGCACAGCTTTTTTGAAAGAGTCCGTCCAGATAAATCTTTTCCAAAAAGGACAAGAGCCGATTTGCGCTAACGAAACTGTAAACGCCTGAGCTCAGTTTTGTTGACTGCACAGGGCCACAGATTTTCACGCTTTCCTTCGTCCTCCCAATTTCTTCCCAGCTCCCGTCGCTGGCCTGGAAAGTGGTCGTATACGGTGAGAGGGGTAAGCTCTTAATTGATTGACGCACCCAGAATAAATTGCCCAATTCTGAAGGAGATTTCGGAACATGAAATAGTGAATGCACATGCATCTTTACAGTAAGACAAGTCAAAAGCATGACCGCTCAAGAAGAACGTCTTATTGGCTGTGGGGCTGTCTCCGCCTTCAAATTTATCTTCCACAATTTCTTCCGAAGTTAGTGCTGGGTAATGTTGCCTTCTCACCTGGGATAGCCCTGTGTAGCCCCATGTTGGCCTAATGTTGTCATGTCCTGTGTGTTTGTTGGTCTGTGAGGAAGTGTCGTCCATTGTGAAGTTTGTCGTGCGTTTAGCTATGTGCAATAAGTTGCTCGACTCGACGAACTGCTGTGAGCATCAGGCCGAGCTGTACTGCAAACAGTGCCATTGTCGGCGCTTCGGGCCAAAGGTTTGTCTGCTTATTGCTCCGTTCTGCTGTGTTTTTTTGGTGTATACAGACGTTTGTCACCTGTGAGCGTTACTGAGGTTTCCTTCAAAAATCCCTGAATCTATTTGGGTTGGAATCTTCATCGTTTCTGTGTATGGGCTTAGAAAATCAGCATGCTTGCAAGCTAACAGCTGGTCAAAATCCTTGTTTCACTAGCAAAAATTCCTACTTAGGTTTACGCTGCGGGTGGCAAACGTCACAACATATTGGGTTGTTGTATTATCAATGTCGGATCATCGAACCGAGAACTTTCGCCAGTTTAAAAACATAAAGAGAGATGCTTCGACCGAACATTTTGTATTTCTATGCGGGTTTTGACTTACATTTGCGGGTGAGCAAGGTACTTAAAAACCTTAGAGGTAGAACTCACGAAAACTCTCACTTTCGAGATAACTCGTTCACCGTGCCCGGCTCCAAGACAATCACAATGGCATGTTGAACAGAGAGGGTAACCAGCACAGACACTACCGTGGAAGCTGATCTTGGTGTTGACATTTCGATGTCCACCGCGCCAGCTAACGGGACTGAGCATGCGGCGCGTAACCAAGAGCACTGTACGTAATGCTGCGTATGCAATGCATATCATCCATCAGGGTTTCTTGGTGGGACGCCCGCACACACTTTCAGCGGAGCACTCGTCCGCGCTTTCGGTGTACGGGAAATAGCGCCTCGATTTCCTGTTTCCTGGCGTGTTTTACGCTACCTAATCGTTGTCAATGAGTTCATCGTCTCTGAAAATCCTGAAACTGGGCGAAGTCTCTAAATAATAATTTCCTTGAGTACTGCTTTTAGGCGATTCACTTTTATCACTGAGTGTTTCGCCGAGTTGAGCTCCTGCTGAAGGATGAGATTCACATCACTTGCACAATTCCTACTTTATGCAACTGCGCGATGGACCTCTCGCTTACAGTATAGCTCACACTTATAGTTAACCAAAAATCAAAACATTTGACCCTTTCTTTCGAAAAAATATAGATGACAATACCTACGCGCAAAGTATTTGCATTCTTCCGTTTCAGTGGTTCTGAAAAGCTGAAATTCATTGCTAGTGAAAGTAAAAAGAGAGCTGAAAAAATGCTGTCGGTATGCTGATCCCAACGATTACTAACTCGATAAACAAGGTAACGATTAAGGCGACTTATGACTGGTTGAATTCGACGCTCGGAATCCGACATCGATTTTACAACAACCTAATAGTTTCTTGGTGCTGGATTTCGGCATATCCATATTTGGCATTCAAGACTATCCCTTCAAAAATTGATGTGCAAACGTCCTCCTTGCTTACCTGAACCTCTTTTTATCCATGTTCTCACTATCAAAATTGCTTCCACTCAGTCATCTACCATACTGCTCCTAATCTTTGCAAAAAAGACGCGCCCGACGCGTTTTTGCGTCGCAAACGTCGCACGCGCATAACTCGCTCCAGAATGGGGCTTTTGCGATTCTGAAGACAGATTCTTATTCAGCGCGTCGTGGCGAAGCTATTCATACCCCGCATCACCGTATTTGGTTTTCGAAAACTTTTCAGCTACTTGTAGGAGTTGCTGTATCGAGAGATCCGATGTTTTATTTTCTGAGTGTCTCAGCAACTTCTACAAGTAACTGAAAAGTTTTCGAAAACCAAATACGGTGATGTGGGGTATGAATAGCTTCGCCACGACGCGCTGAATAAGAATCTGTCTTCAGAATCGCAAAAGCCCCATTCTGGAGCGAGTTATGCGCGTGCGACGTTTGCGACGCAAAAACGCGTCGGGCGCGTCTTTTTTGCAAAGATTAGGAGCAGTATGGTAGATGACTGAGTGGAAGCAATTTTGATAGTGAGAACATGGATAAAAAGAGGTTCAGGTAAGCAAGGAGGACGTTTGCACATCAATTTTTGAAGGGATAGTCTTGAATGCCAAATATGGATATGCCGAAATCCAGCACCAAGAAACTATTAGGTTGTTGTAAAATCGATGTNGGGTTAGTTTTTGGTAAGTATTAATAGACAGAATCTATCTAATAAAGTCAAGTTTGGACATGCCGGAATTCAGCTTCTGAAATGCCATCTGTGTTAAGTGTATAGTGTTGCTAAGATTCTTTCGAGGCGCACCGCTTCAACAAGTCTTGCAGGGTGTTGGATTTGGGATTGGAGCCGGCTCACTCACGATGGATACCGGTGAACAGTTCGGAAACAAGGAGGTTGACATGACGTCAGTCTGAGCGGTTGCATGCTTTTTTTTTGTCCTGTGTTGCACGAGTTACAACCCAATTACTGCACTTTTCCCTCCTCTATCCTGTCCATCGCGGTGTGGATCGTTATACCTGAAGAGGGCAGCGCGGTAAAGATCCATGATTGGTCAATTCACGCAAACGGCCAAGAGCTCGGTAGCGCCGCCTTTTCCAGGTATAACGCTCCACCCGTCTATCGATGTAAGCGTCCCCTAAAATGTTCAAATGTTCATTTTATAGCGGATTGCAAGTTCAAATTTGCTCTTTAAAAGGCATATGCCATGCTTCACAGCGACAATGTCTTTGGTCAAAACAAAGTGTTACAAGTTTTTGGAAAATGTTATTAGGTTGGTCCGAAAGTCTTGCACTGACCCTTATTTTTTGATACAGGATTCCTTGGTCTTGAATTGGCAATAGAATGTGGTAGAATGTTCTACTAATGCTTTTCTTTTTGGGAGAGAAGACCACCAAATTGCTTTTTTTCTTGAGAGAACAAATCTCTAGCGTGCCGAAAGTTATCAGAACAATCCTCCTACAGCACTATCCTTGACCATTTTCTCCTCAGCTTGTTTCTTATCCCCGTGAAAAACGTTACCCATAGTTACTACCAGTGATTGCCCGTCCCAAACCCCAAGGCTACCTCCACTATTCAGGACACCTCCCTCTCGCCCCCAGCTCAGTGCCTTTCCATAGTGGAACACACGTATAAACAAACAAGGTACAGCATAGCAGCGGAATATCCTCAGCAAATATGCCGCAAAGAACAATGGAAGCAGCTACTGAAACTCTCGTGTGTATGGTCTCAAAATGAGCTCCTGGATTTCCCCAGACGATGTGTGGTTTCTTTTTGCTGTCGTTCTGTGCATGTGGCACTATTTCAGATATGTGCAACAAATTGTTGGATTCGTGCACAGTGGCCCCGCATGAGGCCGAGCTGTACTGCAAGCAGTGCCACGGACGGAAGTACGGGCCGAAAGGAGTCGGCTTCGGCCTCGGAGCTGGCTGCTTGACAACGGACTCAGGGGAAAAGTTCGGCGGAGTCAGAGAAACGTCAGCGCAGTGATTTCTTGTGAGCTATGAAAAATGGGGGCGACATGCCGGTTGTGCGGTGAATAAGCTTGGTAGAGATGCGTTAAGTAGCTTTACCCCCTTTTAAGTTATCTTACACAGCAAGTTGTTAGAGCTGTAGACGCAAAGCATTGAAAATAGTAATCCTTCGTTCTAATCGCGGCGTAGAATTTGGGATTTACATATGTTGCTCGTTAAACCAGGCTCTTACGCTATGACACAGCGGCCCGTATATATGAGAATACCCAGGATGAATCTGTTAGTTGCCCTTAAATTCACTTTAACCTGGGTAACCTTTGTGGTCTTGGTAATCAGGACATGGATGCGTCATTGATATTACCTAGCGTAAACGTGTCAACGCCCGTGCTGACGATGGGCGAAGTTGTGTGATGTGAACACGTTCATCCTGGATAATCCAGGGATGCATGCGGCCCGTGGAACACATCGAAGTGTTTTTCCCATTGTGAATCTGACTTTGAGCAACTGTTATGCTTACTTTACTGTGAAAAAGCGTGACACTTCAATATTCTGCCGCTGAGGTGCGCAAACTAGGTATATATTGAGGTGGATATTCTTGAGACGACGACTCTCTCTCTAATCCCAACCTTTATGGGGCGCTACTCTGTGCAAACTGCGTAAACAATCGCACATCTCAGGTCCGGAATGCAGGATAGGTAACCCTTGGAACTGTAACTGTGGGTAAACACATATCCATCTAATTGGGCTATGGCTGCCCCCGGGAAGCATACGTCATTGAGGTAACCCAATGTCCAGTTACTGGACATCACCTGTGGTCGCACGCATCATTGAGATTCTCCGTAGTAAACGTGTTAACACTCCCAGAATCAACCACAGTCCGCATGGGCGGCACATGGTGATAATTCACCCTGGGTAATATCAATGATGCATCTACGACCTGGATATAGACGATGCCGCGTGATGGGTAAACATGTTGGTTGGTACCAGGTAAAGGGTAAATTCAGGCACTTGACACATTCACCATGAGTAGTCTCCATGACGCAAGTTTGCCCTCACCCACCTCCTTCCCATGGGTGATCATACCCATGGGGTACGAGCTTACCCCACTCTGAATTTTGCATACCGATCCAGAAACGCAAATTAGATTTTCTGCACTCTTCGGATCCTACATCCGGAGGTCGAAAAACGCTCTGGGCCTATGACGGATGACCGGATGGCCCCGTCATTTCACTAAGTGCAGCAACCACGTTGACCATTTCGTCGTCATCATTAGCCCAGTGACAACCGCGTGGCTGGTTTGTGGTCCATAACAGGGGGATCTAGAGTTCGCATCAAAGGCAGCCTCCCACCTCGGGATCAAACTGGAGATTTTGGCATGAAAGCTGGATCTGAGGTTGTAGATCACAATGGTATATGTGATGCAGAACCGCCGAAAAAACCGCATTTTCGGGTTTCAATTCTTGGAGAATCCGTGGGGGGGGGGGGAGCAAGGCGCTTCCTGAATAAGCCACTCCTAGGAGCGCACCTTCTGGCAATTATCATTCCTAGGCAAATGTCCTATGTTTATTAATCTTGTCGCGGTGATAACCAAACAGTATAAAAACGCAAGGGATCTCTCCCGGATCCTCGAGAATACCGAGCGATATACCTATGGCATGGTTACGTTTACCCACTCCAGAAATTAAGCACGCATTGATATCCCACGGCTTACAACCACATTTCCAAACAAGGCTAACACTTCTGTGTACCGCTGACCAAAATATCCTTATTTTCCTAACATCACACCCTACCAGTCCATCACTGTAAACATGCACATTTTCCAGAAACCGACCAATGACAGCAGAAGCGTTCACGGCACCGATCAATCCATCGCACAGCTAGAACACGGCGAATGCGTAGAAACTCAATTCTTCATTATTGTCAACTGTATAATAACTTACTTCTTTGCAATATAATGTCAATGTTGAGATTTTTTCCCAGATAAAGAAGTTGGACCTACGCTATTCGTCAACGAACCCAGTTAATGCCACCATCTGACTACAGCTTTACTCGTTATAATAAGCGTTCGTAGCTCGTGAAATATGTAGAAACCCTTTATTAACATTTTGTTTATCATACATAACAACATGCAATAAAGACAAATCAACTGTACAAATGCCAAATTAACTACAAATTAAAATAAATAGCAAGAGAAACCGAGATGAATAACGATTAGACGGAGATGCCGACGATAACGTAGAGGGCTACCCATCCCATTGAGTACGCTCATAGGTTTACAGTGAAGCGGAGCAGCTAGTAGCTTACAGGTCAGTGATAAGTCGACTCTGCGACGTCCTGTCAAAGCCTGTCTTGACTGGAATGTGAGTGGGCGCAGAGAAAGTGCTGAAATGATCGAAATTATATTCCCGGATAAATGCGGTGTGTTCTCAAAATCGGGCGCGTGTGGCGCAGTGGTAAGAGGCTCGCTGCGCACGCACACGGTCAATGGTTCGATCTCGCTCCCGGCTAAACAAGCCGTCCATCCATCCGGGGTCGGTAAATTGGTACCAGAGGAGTCTGGGAGGATGAAGCACTGACTTGGTTCATCGGATGCCCCCGCAAGTCACTGTACAGGGCACATACGCATTCAACGCCTCTACGATGATCAGATGAAGTCGAATGCGTGGCGCATCCCTCGTGACGGGATTGATCAACGCCTACCACTTTATCCTTTCATCCTTATTCTCAAAATCAGTGATATGGGCATTTTATATTGGATGCGTGCGTCATACGCTCGTCAGACGAACGCAAGCGTTTGCACTAGTTTTCGTATGAGGATCGGTCAACGCGGCGTGACCAGCCCATCATCGTGAGGGAAAAAGGGGCGTAGTCACGCCCATCTGCTTGAACTCGAACGGCGTCAATCCCATAATACATTGTCTATTTGTGCATAGCGCAGTACAGGTGGGCGTGACTGGCGGCCTGAATGTGCCAATCATGGTCGCTTGGTTACGCCATTTCTCCCTCACGATGATAAACCCCCTCTACGAATAACCAAGAGCCACAAATGCGTGCGTCTCACATGCGTCTGAGCTGCGTCAGGGCTGCGACTGAGTCTACCCATCACCATATACATAGATATAGCACACTCATCGAACACTCACGCACGAATTCAGTTCAAATTGCCTTATAGGTTCTACCCACTCTTTAAGGTTATCACCAGCCTGATCGTCCGGCTCACGCCGGTCTCTCAGGCTTCTTTTCGTGCTCGCTTCGCTCGCGTTGTTTCATGTGGCATCTCTCTCACACCACGCCGAGCATTCCTCATTTATAAAAACTCTCGTTTTCCGTGTGGAGATTATTCTCGTTTTTTGCACCTTCGAGCTTGCTGGCTCCGAAGCGCCCTTTCCACAGCTGTGCAACAGGCGAGCGACATCTTCACTCGTATAGGACCGTTGGACACGTCTCCAGCCATTCCCCCACTTTTGAACGCCGGCGCACCCTTATCACACCGTTGAACCGATCTCCAGCCATTCCCCCATTTTTGGACGCCGGCACACCCTTATCACGCCGTCGGACCCGTCCCCAGGCATTTCCCCGCTTTTGAACGCCGGCGCACCCTTATCACACCGTTGGACCGGTCTCCAGCCATTCCCCCATTTTTGGACGCCGGCACACCCTTATCACACCGTTGGACCGGTCTCCAGCCATTCCCCCACTTTTGAACGGCGGCGCACCCTTATCACACCGTTGAACCGATCTCCAGCCATTCCCCCATTTTTGGACGCCGGCACACCCTTATCACGCCGTTGGACCCGTCCCCAGGCATTTCCCCGCTTTTGGACGCCGGCACACCCTTATCACACCGTTGGACCGGTCTCCAGCCATTCCCCCACTTTTGAACGCCGGCGCACCCTTATCACACCGTTGAACCGATCTCCAGCCATTTCCCCGCTTTTGGACGCCGGCGCCCACTTATCACACCTTTAGAGCCGTCTCTAGGCATATCCCTGCTTTTGGGAGCCGGCGCACTGCTGCCGCAAAAATGTACCCTTTGCATAGCATTATCAGCCCTTCTCGCCGCCGGCTCAACCCTACAGCGCCACCCCTCATCCGTGTCCTTCTTCGCCTTCCTGGCTCCTCCTCTTCGACATAAAGAGATCCTACCCATCTCTTCCCTTATATAGTGTCTGGGCTTATCTCATTCATTCCAACTGTGGTAAACACAACAGCCGGTCCTTAACATGTTTGAACATGACAAAAGTGGCCCAAAACATCCTGTAAATTAAGGTAAAAATCAAAATTTGCAACCTTTGTACATAACTCGACGCGCTGAACACGATGGTGTAGGTATTTTCCGTTTTCAATGGCTGGTTCTTGTGTACAGACTCACACACACACATGAATTGCCAATTAATAGATAAGTAGATATTGACATCGGTGAGGCACGCCCTTTCCTGTGGTCCAAAAAGACTTCTACCAGCGCTACTTATTTACAGTAGTTTTCTTGGATGTTGACCTTTTAGAATGTACAAGCTGATACGGTCATGATGTTCAAAACGAGAAATTCTTGAGAAAGAAGAAAGGCAATGTAGTCCCATGCGGAAAACTGGTGCAGAGGTTATACCTGGAGAGGAACCGTGTATCGTGAGGGAAAAAGTGGTGTAACCAGGCGACCTCTTACTGGTGCATTCACCACTGATGAAATGCATCTCAAAATCTGATCTTTTCAGAATGTCTCCCTTTAACAGCCTCACCAGAGGTCACATCTTCAGAGTTCACGTTGATAAAGCTCGCACATGCATGTTTAAAAATTCTTTTCTTTGCAGAATCCAGACTTTGTGGAACAGCTTAGATCCTACGTTATTCAAATACAGAAGAATGTGCCAATCATGGTCGCTTGGTTACGCCATTTCTCCCTCACGATGATAAACCCCCTCTACGAATAACCAAGAGCCACAAATGCGTGCGTCTCACATGCTTCTGAGCTGCGTCAGGGCTGCGACTGAGTCTACCCATCACCATATACATAGATACCAGCCTGATCGTCCGGCTATCGCCGGACTCCCAGGCTTCTTTTCTTGCTCGCTTCGCTCGCGTTGCCAGTATGTGACATCATCCTCACACCACGCCGATCATTCCACGTTTGTCAAAACTCCCGTTTCTAGCAACCTCGCGCTTTGTGGCTTTGAAGTTGTGCTATAGTAGGATGTCATCTTTCAACCTTGTACAGGACCGTTGGACTTGGCTGCAAGCGCTGCTCCACCTTTTAGCGCCGGCGTATCCTTACCACACCGTTTGACCCATCTCCAGGTGTTTCCCCGCTTTTGGACGCCGGCGCACTCTTATCACACCGTTGGACCCATCTCCAGGTGTTTCCCCGCTTTTGGACTCGGGCGCGTCCTTATCACCCATCTCGATTCATTCCTGTCTCTTGCCCTTTTGTTACCTCCGCTTGTCTCTGAAACATACCCACCCGCATCATATCTTGCATATGTCCTGATAAACAGAGAACAATAGACACCAAGCCCAATTCATTTTCACTGTGATGTAAACAACTTGGGGTCTTCCAAGCAACTAAAGGTGGACGAAAACACCTGTCAATCCAGGTAAAAATGAAAATTTGCACACTTTCTAGACATAACTTTCGACGGTGAACATCGCTATGTAATCAGATTTTTTCGGCAGGGGCTGGTTCTCTTGCACACACACACACATACAATGCCAATTAATATTAACTATGATAGCACACTCATCGAACACTCACGCACGAATTCAGTTCAAATTGCCTTATAGGTTCTACCCACTCTTTAAGGTTACCATATTGACATCGGTGAGGCACGCCCTTTCCTGTGGTCCAAAAAGACTTCTACCAGCGCTACTTATTTACAGTAGTTTTCTTGGATGTTGACCTTTTAGAATGTACAAGCTGATACGGTCATGGTGTTCAAAACGAGAAATTCTTGAGAAAGAAGAAAGGCAATGTGGTCGCATGCGGAGAACTGGTGCAGGGGTTATACCTGGAGAGGAACCGTGTATCGTGAGGGAAAAAGTGGTGTAACCAGGCGACCTCTTACTGGTGCATTCACCACTGATGAAATGCATCTCAAAATCTCTGATCTTTTCAGAATGTCTCCCTTTAACAGCCTCACCAGAGGTCACATCTTCAGAGTTCACGTTGATAAAGCTCGCACATGCATGTTTAAAAATTCTTTTCTTTGCAGAACCCAGACTTTGTGGAACAGCTTAGATCCTACGTTATTCAGATACAGAAGAGCGTCGGCATTTCAGACTCATCTGGAGCAATATCTGCAGTCTCGCAATATGATTAAACGTTTTTGAGAGAAAGGAGTTGAATTTTCTGGATATGTTTTTTTTTCACCTCACTTAAACCCTCTTTTATTTCCTTTTTCTTGATGAATTGCCTTCCACACAATTAACAGCTCGCTCCGCTATCTCGCATTAATTAGGAACTTTCTGATAAGGTGTCAGGCAACACCTGAATAACTGCCTCTTTTTTTGTAAATGGTTGAACCACCTTGAAGCGCGGCTCCTCTATCGCTTAAGTCGGGGCTTACGCCAGCTAACCTCCGCCCGTAGGTTCGCTGGCCCCTCCTTGCTTGGGGCTAGTTACACGCCACGGTTCATAGTGTTTATCAATCACACATCGTCTAACTTCCGTGTCAATCCAAATATGCTGCAATTTTATGTTTGTTTTTGACTGGATCATTCAAACATCATATTGACCACATAAACATTAAACATTCGGACCGATCGACACGTCCATCTGTTCGAACTCTTGCGACGCCAAACACAAATAGAACATGTATTACGGGATTGGCGCCGTTCGAGCTGAAACAGCTGGCGTGACGGGCGGCCCGAGTGCGCCGATCAGGGTCGCTTGGCTACGCCTCTTTTTCCCTCACGATGATACACACCTCTTAGGCACCTCATTAACGAGTAGCCAATCACAGCGTCACCCAGCCAATCACAGCGCTGCTATAATGAGCTCCTTAGTTACAGCGGACCAGAAGGGCCGTCTCCCATCTGGCATAAGCGACAAGGACAGAGGTGTCGACGTTGGCAAATTCTTTTCTGGAATGCCTCACGCATTCGATTTCATACTGCTCACTACTATCACTAGTAAGACTACTCCGGTACTTGTTATCCTGTCCAAAATCCCATCCACTCTACGCAGCAATATTTAAGGACCATAAAACCAGACCAACCTTAACCCGTTGTTTGTAGCTCGCAGACCGGCCACGTCCGAAATTTTCGGAATTCGAGATATCCGACAATCATCCTGAAGAAAGCGAGATCACAAGAAAACCACGACAAACAGGATTGAAATTGCAAATAGGACAAAGCGAATACCTGCTGAGTGTTAGTCTCGCTTATTTTGTGTCTTGCAGTGGGAGGGCGTATTTTTGACGGCCGCGGAATACCGGTGTTAGGCTTCGTTTTCGGGTTAGATAGGGAAGTTGTGAGGGGAGTAGGTGAAACATTCTCAAGATCCGTCACAGGATCGCTTTTAATTGGTGGTTTCATAGTCGGGGGTGACACTGGAGAAACTGCTGTCGGTGACGAAGAAACTGGAGACACTGCTGTAGGTGACGACGTCTTCATACCTGACTCGTTGGTATGGTCCTAAAGCGAGGTTTAAGCAGTAAGGAGAGAAGGGAGCAAAGCACAGAAGCATGCTAAGTGCTGGAGCAAATGCTCAGTAAAAGCGTAGTGACCCAAACTTGCGCCCAGGCAAGCAGCGGGCATTAATTCTCTTCAAAATCTTCACCTTTTCGACAGATGGCAGCACATATTTCGGAATTCTACTCGAAGAACGCAAAGCAGGCGGCTCCGACGGGGCGTTAGAGAATGGGCTAAACTTCTCTTCAACCGGAGAAGGGCTCTGTAAAACCACTGTTATCAAAATTTGGTAAACAGCAATCGGATGTGAGTAGCAAGACCTTCTCTTTCATTGCAGAGATCGGAATCATCGTTATATGCTGAGGTGATTGTGTTGTAGTAACTGCTGATTGAACGTGAAGTTGTCCACTGGAAAAGTTTTAAAATATTAAATTAAGGACGAAATCAACGAGAAAACGTGCTGTAATCAGGCCCTAGCTATTCCAAGTCCAAATATGTTCTCTCTCACAAAGGAAATGCAAAAGACCAGGCTCGCAAATCGGAATGAAACCTATCTGGCTTGAGTCTTTGCCTGACAAGGTGCTGCAGCATATATTTCATTTCTGCCCCGGGTTCCAAAAAAAAAAAACAAACAAATATGGCCAAGTGGGGAAGGTGCAGAACTGTTAGGCAGAGGGTGGAACGTTCGGACCTCGTCGTGCGCATCCGTTTTGCATTTTTGTTCTTTAATTCCTTCCATGCTGTTGAAATTGAGTTCAAAAGATTAGAACATAAGACCTATCCTTATTGACGAAGCAGGCACGAATTCCTACACAATACTATACGTAGTCTACTGTAAAAAGTAAAGTCAATAAGGATAGGTTTTGTTTTAATCTTTCAAATTTAATTTTAAAAAATTTAATTTTAACAACATAGAAGGAATAAAAAATGCAAAGCGGATGCATATGACGGGATCCGGACCCTCGACCTTCTGCCTAACAGTTCAGCACCTTCCCCACTTGGCCATATCTGTTTTTTATTTTAAACCCGGGGCAGAAATGAAATATATGCTGTAGCACACTGTCAAGCAAAGGCTCAGGCCAGATAAGTTTCATTCCGATCTGCGAGTCTGGTCTTTTGCACTTTCCTTGTGAGAGCAAAGAATCATGTTTGGAGAAATTTCGTTTCAGAGCGTTGTTGTGAGGCTTGACAGCAACCGAAGCTAAAATTCGTTTCACCATCAGGGAGAAGATAATGAGAGGACACTATGCTATTAGCTTTCCGTGCCTGTTTTTGTTCGGCTCCGAAAGGACAAACTATGCTGTGAAAAAAATGCTATGCTTATGCATTTAGGAGACGCACCATAATCTTCTTCAAATTTGATGAACAGTAGTCTGTTGAACAGAGGCACTCCACTGAATTGTGACTCAAGTGCAACTCACAGTCGTCTTGTGCCTAGGATAGCTTAGCTTCCTATGCAGTTTGCAACGCTAGCTGATTTTACCTTATCTGCGAGCCTTATCGATAGTTTGGGAGTATCTTCTGGGAGCAAACATGGTATCTGTATCCGTAAAACACAGCGCGCCAAACTGCTGTACCATTCCTGAAGTATAGATCTTCACCGAAGTGCCTAGTGCTCAGAAAATATGACAGTAAATGTTGCTTCACCCACGTCTTCCCTTGTGCTACCACCGCTTGTCACTAGACATTTAATACATGAAGCAGAACGAAACATTTGTACAAGCCAAATAGCTACTGAAAAAGACCATGCCTCAACTTGGACTTTGACAGATGCGCAAGATTAGTGAAATGGACAGTACGTTCGAACGCAATGATGCATATATGTAGCTATTCAGCGCATTAGGAGTGTATTTTACTTCACTCACATAGCATAAGCAACACCTCCTTGCTGAGCTTCTCATATGGAAATGAACCCCTCTCCTTTGGGAGTTATCTTACTTCTTATTAATTGGCACTTCATGTGTGTGTGTGTGTGTGAATCTGTGCACGAGAACCAGCCATCAAAAGTGGAAAATACCTACACCATCGTGTTCAGCGCGTCGAGTTATGTACAAAAAGGTTGCAAATTTTGATTTTTACCTTGATTTACAGGTGTTTTGGGCCACTTTTGTCATGTTCAAACATGTTAAG
>JARK01001371.1:968419-983026 GCA_000688135.1 Ancylostoma ceylanicum
CTGTAAACGTGCACATTTTCCAGAAACCGACCAATGACAGCAGAAGCGTTCACGGCACCGATCAATCCATCGCACAGCTAGAACACGGCGAATGCGTAGAAACTCAATTCTTCATTATTGTCAACTGTATAATAACTTACTTCTTTGCAATATAATGTCAATGTTGAGATTTTTTCCCACATAAAGAAGTTGGAACTACACTACTTGTTAACTAACCCAGTTAATGCCACCATCTGACTACAGCTTTACTCGTTACAATAAGTGTTCGTAGCTCGTCAAATATGTAGAAACCCTTTATTAACATTTTGTTTATCATACATAACAACATGCAATAAAGACAAATCAACTGTACAAATGCCAAATTAACTACAAATTAAAATAAATAGCAAGAGAAACCGAGATGAATAACGATTAGACGGAGATGCCGGCGATAACGTAGAGGGCTACCCATCCCATTGAGTACGCTCATAGGTTTACAGTGAGGCGGAGCAGCTAGTAGCTTACAGGTCAGTGATAAGTCGACTCTGCGACGTCCTGTCAAAGCCTGTTTTGACTGGAATGTGAGTGGGCGCAGAGAAAGTGCTGAAATGATCGAAATTTTATTCCTGGCTACATGCACTGTCATCTGAAAATCTGTGGAGTGATGGACATTTTATACTAGACGCGTGTGTCATGCGCTCGTCAGACGAACGCAAGCGTTTGTTGGGGTTTTTGCATGAAGATCGGTCAGCGCGACATAACCAGCCTATCATCGCGAGATAAAAATGGGCGTAGCCAGATGACTCTGATTGGCGCACTCGGGCCGCCGGTCACGCCCATCTGTTTGCCCATGATACGTTGTAACTCAGTAACTTTGACACCGCAGCAAATTCTCAACCCCTAAAGTATTTTCGACGTTTGCAACCATAGAACTTTTCTGAATAGTAACAACAGCACCTGTGCAATCACTTCTTCACGAAATAACATTGAAAGGGTGTGTATCATCGTGAGGGAAAAAGGGGCGTAACCAGATGACTCCGATTGGCACATTCGAGCAGCCCATTACGCCCACCCGTTTGAACTCGCACGGCATCAACTCCGAAACACATGGTATAGTTGTGCGTGGCGACGCACGAGTTCAAAGAGGTGAACGTGACAGGCTGCCCTATTAAGGGAGTCGTTTGTTCCCTTTTCTCTCAAGATGATACACACCCACATTGAAAGAACAATCAGACGACCATATTTTTGAATGAGACCATCTTCGAGGCTATCATTTTGAGAGACGCTACTAGTTCATGAAATCCGCATTTCATACGTATACATCTGGTTTATGTTACAAAGGTAAAGTTGTCGACGTTGCCAAATCTCTTCCTGGGACGTCTCACGCATCCGATTTCATACTGCTCTCTACTACTACTAGCACAACTACTTCGGTACTTGTTAGCCTGTCCAAAAGCCCATCCACTCTACGCACCAACGTTCAAGAACCAGAAACGCAGACCAACCTTAACCCGTTGTTTGTAGCTCGCAGACCGGCCACGTCCGAAATTTTCGGAATTCGAGATATCCGACAATCATCCTGAAGAGAGCGAGATCAAAAAAAAATCACGACAAACAGGTATGAAATTGCAAATAGGACAAAGCGAATACCTGCTGAGTGTTAGTCTCGCTTATTTTGTGCCTTGCAGTGGGAGGGCGTATTTTTGACGGCCGCGGAATACCGGTGTTATGCTTCATTTTCGGGTTAGATAGGGAAGTTGTGAGGGGAGTAGGTGAAACATTCTCAAGATCCGTCACAGGATCACTTTTGCTTGGTGGCTTCATAGTCGGGGGAGACACTGGAGAAACTGCTGTCGGTGACGAAGAAACTGGAGACACTGCTGTAGGTGACGACGTCTTCATACCTGACTCGTTGGTATGGTCCTAAAGCGAGGTTTAAGCAGTAAGGAGAGAAGGGAGCAAAGCACAGAAGCATGCTAAGTGCTGGAGCAAATGCTCAGTAAAAGCGTAGTGACCCAAACTTGCGCCCAGGCAAGCAGCGGGCATTAATTCTCTTCAAAATCTTCACCTTTTCGACAGATGGCAGCACATATTTCGGAATTCTACTGGAAGAACGCAAAGCAGGCGGCTCCGACGGGGCGTTAGAGAATGGGCTGAACTTCTCTTCAACCGGAGAAGGGCTCTGTAAACCATGGCAGTCAAAATTTGGTAAACAGCAAGTGGATGTGAATAGCAAGACCTTCTCTTTCATTGCAGAGATCGGAATCATCGTGATATGCTGAGGTGGTTGTGTTGTAGCAACCGCTGATTGAACGTGAAGTTGTCCACTGGAAAAGTATTGGAAATGACAAATAATGTACGAAAGCAACAGCGAAGTGTGCTGTAATCAGGCTCTAGCTATTGCAAGTCCTAACATGTCCTCTCTTAGAGCCAAGAATCATGCTTGGCGAAATTTGGTTTTTGAGAGAGCATCGTTGTGAGGCCTTACATATAATAATTGACGCTCGTACGATAATAATATGATACCAAGCTACTGGTTTTTCTTGCCTGTTTTTGTTCGGTTTTACACGGACCAACGACTGCGTGACAAGACGTACGTTGCTGAGCTGTGATTGGTCGGTTCATGTGCGCGTCGCGGCTGCAACCTTCAAACGTGCGAGCAGCGCTGGGGAGAAATGGACAAGTTTTCTGAGCTAAGGTGGGACAGATGAATGCCATTGGAGCTGCAAAAGTGTAAGGAAGTGTCCACCGAAGTCATTCAATGCGTCGACTTCGAAGGAAGAACCTGGATTTAAGGAGCATACACGTGCGGCGCGGTCGCGTCGCGGCGTACCTCTTGATCGCCTCCCCAGACCAACTGCCAAAACTGCTCCATTTTTACCCATTTTCCTAGCTTTAGATTCATCTGGGTCAACCCTTTCCTTCTATAGAAGAAATCTTCGTGCTAGGGCCTTAGACGACACCTAAGACAGAAATGAATAAGAATAACCTGTTGTCAATGGAGTTCGAGTAGGGCAAGCCTTGAGCAACTCGTGGTGTATTTGCTGGTACCTAAAAAAGAAGAATGGAATCGGCTCTACAGTTCTGGGCTACTTTGATTACAAACAGGCTGAAATTTTTAGGAAAACCACCAGAAAATTAATCCCTCATTCCAAGACTAGGGAAGAAATTTTTGCAACGAATATTAATTTAAAAGGTAGAGCGCTCATCTTTACCATTGGAGCTACCGACGACGATGGTACGGCGGCTGTGACAACAGGCTTGTTAACTTCGTCACCCACAGTCAGATGGCTGACTAACTGTTCTGCAGCGAACGATGCGCTCCTCGGTTTGGTGGCAACAGGTTCGAGAAACTGCAATTTAAACGAGTTAGAGCTGACTGACTATTCCAATAAGAATTCCTGGGAAGAGCAACTTGATCCAGGCCTAGGAACTCACCGCTTCCCTCGCGACATCGGATTTACGTTGCTGAACATTAACAGCATGACTTTGTCGTGGCCCATATCGCTGGCTAGGCCTTCTTTCAAACGTTGATGCTGCCCTTCGTGACAATCGCGCTCCATCCTTATGCACCGTTTCATACTCCGTGCGACCCCTGGATAACGTGGATTTCCAAGATATCACGATAGTGACATGAAAGCCAACAGCTTTACCGATACTTAAAGGTGCTCCCTAGCCGAAATAGTTGTGAGCGGGAATGTTTGACACAGGAACGCGTCTTCAATCGAAAGAACGTATGATGTTCAATGGCGCATTTCCATAGGTGTTTGCATGCTTTGTGAGACGCCAAATTGAAGACAAATGTGTGCAGCTGCACCTGGCCGGTTGTCTAAAATAGATGATTAATGATTGGACAACAATGCACCTGTTTTAAAAGAGGTAGGATGAGCTAGAGTAAGAGTGACGTCTCGAATACATGTAATTCTAGCCTTTTCTTCAATATATTTGTGCATCTCAACTGAACAAAATTGTCTAACAATAAGTTCATCCAGTCATCTCCGAAAATTTCCATCTCTAATTGGTATCCAGCTCGTTTAAACTTTGAAAAGTGACAGCTCATGAAGCCGGTTGTAGATTTAGATAGGGTACTGCATGCCGCATAACTTCATCAAGTTTTGGGAAATCTCCTCTGGAGTTTTGGAAAATTCCGTGGCTCTCTAAACTATCAAAAGTTCGATTAAGCTTTAAACAAGCATACTCTTGCCTAAATATCAAAGGCTGCGATGAGGCCTAAAGGCACCGCCCCAACTCAAAATTGCTTTTGAGATTTGAGAAGAATCTCCGGTAGCTGCTTATCAGAATAGCGTACGTGTCCCCGTGCAAAACTTCCGAAAAGCCTATATCTAAGCACCAACTTTTGCGGATTTTGTGGGTGGAGCAAAAGCGGAAATAAAGGTTCCTGCATCCTCTACCCCCTTGTTCATCATGCATAAAATGCTGTTTCTATTCTGTGAGGGGTGGATGTGGAAACTCCCACAGATTGTACGAATTTCCTCAGAAGGTGCGTTTTCGGGAGTGAATTTTTCAGAAAGCGCCATGGCCCCGCCTCGGCACCACCCACTGGCTCCCCGAGAATTGGGACTCGAAAATGGGATTATTCGGCAGTTTCACAAGGAATCACATATATTATTATGATTAACAGCTCATGGAGATTCTTTTCACATGAAATTCTCAAAAAAAAAACTAAGTGGGACAATCCCCTTAACAGCGACTTTACTGTTGTTCGTCTACTTTTTTTAGAAATGTGGACGAGGTTGACGAGGTAAATATGGGCGACAAGAAGCCACTATCTCTACAAGATATTGGGAACAAATCCATGGAGGTCGCAAACATATATTCTTTGGTTTCTGGCGGCTCGAAAGAGATATATAGCGTCGAAAAAATTCATATGAGCAGCACGTCTAGCACTTTCACGCAGACATTAATAGGACATTGGATGATAACATGTAAAACTCCACTCGGATCAACGGAAGTATCCTTCTGAACTTATCAATACTCTATAAAAAAAAACGTACCGAATTGTCTGCATCCTCTTCGACGACTAAAGTGATTTTACGGTTTTTGAAGTCAAGTTTTTGAATCTTTTCCCAAGAAAAAAGCCCAATTTTCTCCTTTCCGTCGAACACCAGCATTCCCGACGGGGTCAAACCAAGTGAGTATCTGAAAAAATAATTCATGCGTTTCTTAGATTCGCAAATATTAAGCGTGTTATACTAGCAACAAGGTAAGAACTGACTGATTGCCGTCCTTGCCCTCCACAGTGTGCATGTCGACACCATAAAGTTCCAACCATTTGGCACGATTCAAGAAATTAGCCTCCGCTTGAGCCGGGGTTTGACCTCTAAATTGACACCAAGGAAATTTCGTAGGTGACCAATGACATTCATTATTTGGTTTAATTAGATTCAAGGTTCACATAAAACAATGAAACTTCTGAAAACGAAGAAGTAATGCATAGCGGCTAAAGAACTGTATTTTAACCACACAAATAAGAAAATAGAAGCATCATATCAGGGGGGGGGGGGGGAGAGGAGGGAGCTTACCTGCACAACTTATATCGTTCCAAAATCTCAATTTCCATTTGGGCGTCTTGCTCTGGATGGAACCGAAACTCGGAGATGAACAAGGCGTCATGCTCTTTAGGGTTGTAATCTCCAAGCTCAGCTGAAAGGAACACATTGAGTCAATATAAGTGATACATAGGTAAGCATTTTCTATGAGATACCAATCATAGGGAAGAGTCGATGAAAGTATATACGTGCAAGAGGCAAGGAAAGACAAGACAAATTATTTGAAAAGCCATCAAAATCGGACGCTACGTGAAAACCTCTATTACGTATAACCTATTTCACTGTTGAAGGTAGATGGAGAAACGCCACAGAGAGGAACAGCACAGGAAAGTGCGTGAAAAAAAGAAACATTATCAAGACAAATGCCATCTGTGGCAGCTTGCATGTAAGCTTGACTGCGCTGTAGCTAACCATAGATGCAACATATTCCATCAGCAATTTGATCCGCGATATTCGCTGTATGTGGTGAAATTATGTGGAGAAAGAAGTTATGAGAGAAGAGAAGAAGACTAGAAAGGAGAAGGGTAAACGAGAACAAGAAGTGTACCAGAAGCGAAATCATCGGTAGTAAGTAAGAAATAATCAGTACTTACACTGCAAAGCATATGCTGCCAGCTCCACTGCAACCTCTTTGCTGCAAGGAAGTCGTCCAGAGAGGATATCTTGCTTGAGTTGTAGGAAAAATTGATACCTAAATATGAAGTATAAGCGTCCCTATAGCTCGTGATTTTCAGCTGACAATTCTGCAGGACTCATTAACAGCTTGCAGAAGAATCTAATAGTCTTGCAAGAGCAAAACGTACTTATAAGTAGATCTCAAATCCAAACGCTCAGATCCATTCTCCCAACTTTCCACTGTAGTGGAAAGTTGACAGAATGGATCATGAGCGTTAAATACGACCATAAAGCGTCTCAAGCTCTACCACCAGATAAAGCAAATTAAGAGGTATACCTGGTGAGCTCTTCTTTGAGGTTACTGCTTGGTTCGGTGGTGTAGAACTTCACCCGAAACCGAAACGTGAACGGAGGCCCGATCGGGACTTGCTTTACAAGCTTCTTCATAGGATCCAACCAGTGCTGAAATTTTTTCACACAATACGTTGAAGAAAGCATAGACAATGCTAGCAGATAATACATGAAAAATTGTTAACTATTAATTCGTGCTAAAACACGTGATTGTGCTATGGTAGTGCAATCGCATGCTGAGGCAACGCGCGGCGAATTCCAATGTCGGAATCGTGAGTGGATCGAGAGAACCGCAACCTAACTTACTTGAACATGGTAGTGATCCGTGAACTGCAACCCGAAATAGTCCCTTTCCTCAAGATCCAAAGAGTAGAAGACTTGCTCATACACTTCTGATGCCAACGCGGTTTTCTGAGAAAAAAAAACTAATATGTATAATGAGAACATATCAATTGTTCATCTAAATTCCATTGCTAGAACTCTTCAAGGACCTTATAATATAACCAGTGGGGCCGTCCGGCTGACGCCGGACTTCCAGACTTCTACTAATGCACGCTTCGCTCGCATACTTCACAGTGAATGCAAAGAAAACATTGAAAACCTTTCGCGGAATACCTATATCCCTCTCAAATAGTTTCAAAGCTCTCCTGAAATTCCCTGAAATCCGCCAGGCATTCTCTCATCTCCACAAAGTGACGCACTCTGGTAGGCCCTGGGGGCTGTGAGCGTTTGGATGTAACTGATTCAGTGCAAATGGTCACTTAGAATGATCTATGTTTAGCTGGCTGTTGTGGTAGTTAGGTGATAAGAATCTACTGCTGCATGTAAACAGAATGAACGGGATGGCTCATTCCGACACGAATGGAAAGGACAGAGAGTGGGGAAAGGGATGATGAGCAAGTAGGTGCAGGGAGGAAGAAAAGCATATAGGAGAGAAAGGAGCTATGGATATTTGCATGAGATTTGTCCAGTGCGTGTTCTTTCATTCCTTCTTTTTTCCAAGCGATTCCACATTTCTGAATCCCGACAAACCCTTTCACACTGTGAAGCCCGCTTCAAAGCGTCTCCCCACTTTGGGTGCCGGCGCACACTTATCGGACCCGTCTCCCCTCCACTTTGGTATCGGACCTGACTTCCTCCATTTTGGGCGCCGGCGTACCCTTATCAAAGCGGCGGACCCGGCTCCCCCCAGTTTGGGCGCCGGCGTACCCTTATCCAAGCGGCGGACCTGACTTCCTCCAGTTTGGGCGCCGGAGTACCCTCATCACAGCGTTGGACCCGGCTCCCCCCAGTTTGGGCGCCGGAGTACCCTCATCACAGCGGCGGACCCGGCTCCCTCCACTTTGAGCGCCGGCGTACCCTTATCAAAGCGGCGGACCCGGCTCCCCCCAGTTTGGGCGCCGGAGTACCCTTATCACAGCGGCGGACCTGACTTCCTCCAGTTTGTGCGCCGGCTTACCCTCATCACAGCGTTGGACCCGGCTCCCCCCAGTTCGGGCGCCGGAGTACCCTCATCACAGCGGCGGACCCGGCTCCCCCCACTTTGAGCGCCGGCGTACCCTTATCACAGCGGCGGACCTGACTTCCTCCAGTTTGGGCGCCGGCGCAGCTTTTCCATAGCGGTGGACCCACCTCCCCTTTTTGGACGCCGGCGCACCCTTATCACAGCGACGGGCCCGTCCTACTACTTTGGGCGCCGGCGCAGCTTTTTCATAGCGGTAGATCCACCTCCCCCGCCTTTGGGCGCTGGCGCAGCTTTTTCATAGCGGTGGACCCGTCTCGCCCACTTTGGGCGCCGGCGCAGCTCTACCATAGCGACGAACCCGTCTCCTCCCACTTTGGGCGCCGGCGCACCTTTATCACAGCGACGAACCCGTCACGAACCCAGGAGTCGTCTCCTTGCGCCTACCCACTCTTCGATGCCGTCGCCTCTTTTGCCCGTACCTCTTCCTTGTTCTCTCCCCAACTACTTGAATCGACTGCACCTCACCATACCCTTTCCTATTATTCACTGATATGATCGGTATCAGAAGAATACGGTATTCAATCACTACCACTGACCAATCAGGGAATTTCGTAACGCTCTGACACACACGTACACTCACAAACACACTTACATACAGACTAAGCGCGTTATTATAAGTCATGATATTATGGTGAAATATTAGTTTTGACTCTTTTCACCGCTTGCTTGTTATCCTGTTCTAAATTTCGTCCGAATGAAGGTTACTTGGAGGGAGCGTCAATCACAATTGCACCTGTCCGCAGCCGGGAGCGCCGCAACGCCGACGCGGCGCGGAAAAGGCAACACCCGACACACACAACGCCCAGTCGTTGCCTTGTCCGCACCGCATAGGTATGCGGCGCTGCGCAGAGGTGTGCAGTCGTGATTGACTATCACTGTATCGCAGTGGCGGATGCAGAAAGTGGGCGGGAGGGGGCGTGGGAAAAAATTTGGGGTCTCCGCCGTTTTGGGGACCCAGACGGAAAATAAAATTAATAAAAATTTAATTTTAATAACAAATAATAAATAATCAATATTTAAAAAATAATAATGAAAATAAACAAATAAAAATAAACTAATACAAGATTTTTATTTGTATTGTAAAGTAATTTAAAAATTTGGCGACCCATTCTCGGGGGTGGGGCCCCCCTGCATCCGCCACTGCTGTATCGATCTATTGTTCTTCTTCTGCTCTTCACTACCGCAATGACAAAGTGTGCAGCTTCCAATAAGAAATTTTTAATAGCAAAAATTGAGCGGGAAATAATCGGATAAATTAGATAGAATTAAGACTCTCTTCTACCCGACGGTGATGGCCAATACGAGAAAGAACGTACCGGTACAACGACGTTCAGATCGGTGCCATCGAGAAGAAGCACCTTGCAGCTGGCCTGCCGACGGGTGTCTATGCGAGTGGTGTCCTGACGTTTGGAGTCGATCTCATCACGAGGTGAACGGCGAAACCGCGACGACAGCGTGCGGAAAAACGAAGGCATTCTGAAATGTGAAGGTGAGTGATTCCATTTCAAGCAATGAGTGTGCACTTGAATGTTGAACATGTGTCATACCCAATGGTTTGTTTTCGCATCATTAGTTGCTCCAGGTAAGGAAATCAGGACGACACAGAGGAAATAAGGAAGATGAATATCGCTGTATTTTTTTTTTGCGTATAAATACGCTTTACCAGTGAGTGCAAGTTGACTCATGTTCAAGCATGTGTGGACATGTACGATCAGGTCCGTGCCGCAAATGCGGGCGGTATCTCCTCCAGCAGAGCACGGAGACGTCCAGTCCTTCTCAAAAATTTACACGGATTTCGTGACTGCACACTCGCGGCGGGGCCTGGACGAGGGAAGCGGAGAGAGTATGCTCTAACTGAGAGGGTCGAGTAGGTCCGGCCACGATTCTCTAGCCGCGGCGCTATAAAACCGCACGCACAATCCGTCTAACTTTTCGACAAGGACTGTAACTATTCTGCGCATATCATATAGCGCAGGGCATAGAACAATTTATACTAGATGCGTGCGTCAGTCGCGCGTCAGAAGCACGCATCTGCTCGCGATGGGTTCTGAATGAAGATAAAGGGTCAACCCTGTCTGCACATGTTGATGGAAGTTATCGCCGCGAATGTCCTTCGGCGCCGTAACCACGTGCGTCTGAGCTGCGCCAGCGATGTGACTCGCCCTGTCGTTCATCATAGAGACGCAGGCGCGTCAAACGCATGCATCTATGAAGTATAAACTGTCCTTTGGACGACTAGTAACATTATCTGCGTTTGCACGAGGAATTTAGAGGTCAGGTGACAAGGACGATGACAAATTTAATAATTCGTCATCAAGCATGCAGATGTTTAGTCGCAAGCTGCCGCTATATTACACGTAGAATATAGTAGTGCGTTGCGATCACCCATGTAAAATCGATTTTGATATTCATAGCTCAGACAAAAGTACCGTGCGAGCGGGCCCCGGTGGAGCGGGTGGCAGCCATGTCGCGACCCGCTCGCATGGTTGTAGTAGCCCGCCAGCACAGAAAATCCCGTGCAAGCGGGCTAAGACAACCATGCGGACAGCGACATGGCCAGCCTCCCGCCTCTACTGGAGCCCGCTGCTCGCACGGCACCTTTGTCGGAGAAGGTTGGGTGTGGGTCATGATGAATCAAAAAGTGGGCGGGTCACGCTTCTGAGGTTGGACTATTCTAAGAATGGACCTATGACAGAAACCTGACGCGCCCCTTCACGCCTCATCACAACCCCCACCCAAGAAGGTTCGGAAAGGAGTGAATGTTCGTGATTGCAGACCAAGGGCTGGATGTACTATTGAAATCACGCAGGGTAAACGTGCTGATGCCCATGTCGATGATGAGCAAATTTGTGTACTGTCGACGGGTCGCCGAATTCTCTAATTTACCTCATAAGATAAATAAAAAATTCAATCAGCGTCTGTACCGCTAGCGACAACGACGGTGGGTGCTATACTTCGCGTGGAGTATAGCGATAGATGCAATCATCCAGATTTAACTTTCGTTTTTTTTCCCATGACAGTCTTATTACGGCGAACCATAAGGTGAGTTTTCTCTAACTCGTAGAGGATTCACAAAGGATCCACCGAATTACATAAGGGCAATTTATACCAGATGCGACTATCAGGCGCACGCATCCATTTGCGAAAGGTTTTCGATGAAGACCGGTCAACGCGGCATGAAATTCTCAATGAAAAGAAAGTGCGGCCGTCGCGTGGCCGCAAGCGCGTGCGACTGCTATGCGACTGCGATGCGACTAGCCCCTATTCTTCATCATATAGTCGCACGCGCGTCAGTCGCACGCATCCAGTATAAATTGCCCTATAGGGGTGTGTATCATCGTGAGGGAAAACGGGGCGTGGTACTGTCTTGCGATTGGTTCGTACAAATCCTCCTCCTGCCCATTACGGTTGACTCGTTCTCTTCGCGCGCGATTCCACTACACATGACTATGCAAAATTAGAATGCGACTGGGACGAGTTGATCGTAAAGGGCGGGAAGACCCCGCCTCGTTTTCCCTCACGATGATACACAGCTATTACATAGTGAGAAGGACGATCGGTCGAATTCGTTAGTGATGGAATTTGCCAAGGCTTACGCTCAATAAAAAAGCAATGCTATCAATAGTAGCCAGTAGCGGTGCAGATGGAGGGGGTAGGGGTAGGGAGGGACAAAGAGTGGGATCTCCTCACAAAATGAGATCGGGAGGGTTGAAAATTCGAAAAAAAAAGTTTTTTTGAAGAGTTAGCTTCAAATAGTAATGAAATAATGAGTAGTCAATACATTCAGTATAGTCAGGCTGCCGGTATACTCCTCGAGGAGTATAGCACCTAGCATCGTCATAGCCGAGGCGACTTCATTTTTGATACATATTGATTATGGGCGGTCAAATATCGGCGACTGACCGTCCACAATCGATACGTATTAAAAATGAAGTCGCCACGACGACGGCGATGCTAGGTGCTATACACCTCGAGGAGTATACCCGCAGCCTCAGTAGTCAACATATTCTGAAAACCAGTGATGAGAATAAATGAGAACCTGCTAATACAAAACTTCTAATATCTGCCTTATAAAGTATCTTTGAAATAGTTTTTTTTGAATTCAAAAATTCAAATTCAAAATTAATTCAAATTAAACAATTTAGGATATGGGAGGAGGTGCACGCAGCTTCCCCGCACCCCCACCTCTCACCCGTAGATTACCAGCTAATTCTGCATTCCGAATAGCAGTGTTGGAATAGGAAATAAATGGAGAAAGTGCAAAATAATCACTCACTTTTGTGTCCAAATTCGTCAAGCCATGTGCACCAACGTGTCCGCACCTGAACGTAGCTCAATTACATGCAATTATTTCGCACACATTTCAGCAAATGGCTGTTTCGGGTCAGCGAAAAATTGCTAGGAACTGCTTTTGTTGGCAGAATAAACTCGATAGTACACAAGAAAATTAGGGCGTGTAAAATAGTTGTTATAAGTAGTACACTAGGAGTGATGTTGCAGTGGATGGAAAAGTTGGAGTTGGATGAGAAAAACTTCCGGAGAAGAATAATTTTCAAAAGTTTTCGCGGTAGTGTAGATCTAGAGGAAACAGCAGAATATGTATTTCTCCTAAAAGTTTCAGAGACTTCAAAGTAGAGCATTCAGAGTCCAGAAAACAAGGCAAGAAGAGCAAAAAAATTCATTGAAAAACATTCTATGAATATAATCCAAAAGTTCGACTATGGATGAACCTCGGCATGTCTAGTCAATATTTTTTTTGCTGTTATGATTACAGTGGACGTCGATGGTGGTGACCCATCCACGGCCTCGAAAAGAACGCGGCGCGACCGCGCCGCTCACGATAAAATCGTCGCTGCAGCGGCGAATCTGGCTTTTCTCGGTATTTGTTCATCACATTTGATGTTACCCAATAAGAAAACTAATTAACGGTGAAGAACAGCCCGTAGTTTGTTCTCCTGGAGGAGATTCCTGCTCGAGCGGTGCGGTCGCGTCGCGCGCTTTTCGAGGCCGCAGAGGGGTCATCGCCATTAACGCTCACTTTACATTGTGCATAAGTGTATAGTGTGTTTCACCGGGGAACATAGCAGTAAAGATATCAGAGAAAGAGAGAACGCTAGAAATAGTGCCGTATTCGGAGAGGCAGGCGAGAAATGCAGATCATTGGCACAAATACTCAGCTATCGTCGCTTTTGAAACGGACTATATTAGCTAAATGTAAATGAGTTTGGAAATGTAAAAACAAAATTCATTGGTATGGTTATATGTACTTATCCATAACCAGAAATCGGTGCACATTGATGTCATTGAAAATCCATTTCTATTGATCGACACCGGAGAGAGGTAAAGACTGTTATTTACCCTATTTCTTACCTCGCTGTTAAAGAACAAAAACCAACACAGAATCAGCTGATCAGCTGTCGCGCAATCACAAAGTATCTGGGTAAATTTCTTTTTGAAAAAGTTGCAGTAAGCTTGCAGGTAGTCATAGAATAGCAGTGAAACACGATACACCTGTACCTAAACTTCTGTGACAGGTAGTCAAGGAAACTAAACTAAAAAAAAGTGCTAAATGACGGCCTTCTAGAATATTTCAACGATAAGCTGATAAAACTGTGCTAATCGTTGGTCTCTTTGGTTATATACGCAAAAGATGGCCGGTAGGTGTGGTCAACTCCTGATTCGTCATCCGTAATGCAAACCGTGGAGCGGATCATCTTCGCCGTCTCACTATAAATACACTAGGTGACACGTCAATATATGACGTATCTAGTGTATCTACAGAAAAATTATAGCGTTGACATGTCGCCCAAAAATTTTCCTAGGTCCCTCCATAGTTTACCAGATTCTGGCGGACAGAGAATTAACTGCTGCAATCGGAGAATTTTTCAGCTCTTATATTATGTTTCACCTATGGAGATGATTGAAGATGGTCCAGAGAAAAAAAATGAAGAAAAGTGTGGAGGAAGACGAGAAACAAAGAGAGCAGACACAAACACTAAACTATTGTAGTTCTTGGAACAGATTATGTCGGAGAGAGTGCCACTGCTCTAGTGCTCCGAACTAATCAAGGGAAGTCACCGTTAAATAAAGGGAACCTAGTTCCAGAAGACGTGCCTAACCCGTTTGCTCTGCATCACGGTGAGTTTGAGCGTAAGCTGGCGCATCGTCGGATATAGCATCGCACCGTCCCACGCCAAGGGCCTATATTCACTATTCGGCAACTAGAGGCGCGAATGTTTTGGAATATAGTCAGCGCCAGCCGCCCTTTCTATGTAATACACCTCCGCTCCAAAGTGAAAAATGTTTTTAAAGTGCTTCATGCTTCTGCTGCGATAGCAAGAAAGCGGAAAAAAAGGGAGGGGACATTCCCAGCTGCGTAAGAAAGTACTTCTTATACCGCTGGTTGGAGTTGTCTGCTGGGAGAGTACAATGACAATAAAAGTATAAAACAAAAGCGCTATTCACAGATGAGTAGACGAGAAGTATGGCAGAATTACGAGAAAGTCTTATTCATGGTATTAATCGTCAACGCCTTCTAGTGTATCGTGTAGCCCCAGACGGTGGGGG
>JARK01001371.1:1011164-1040897 GCA_000688135.1 Ancylostoma ceylanicum
CCCCCCCCCCCCTCTTGCACAACTGTGGAAAAGACGCCTCGGAGCCAGAAAGCTCGAAGGTGCAGAAAACGCGAGTTTTGATGAATGAGGAATGGCCGGTGTGGTGTGAGAGAGATGCCACATCAAAGCAATGCGAGCGAAGCGAGCAGAAAAGAAGCCTGAGAGTCCGGCGTCAGCCGGACGATCAGGCTGGTAATTAGTATTTTGATATTATTTCCACGCCCACTTTCTGCGTCGTCTACTGTCTGACGCTACTGCTATGCTCCTCGGGAAGTTTCGGTCGCTGCAGCAGCTGCGCCACTGGATTCGATACATATCGATCGCGAGAGGACGGCAGTGGCGACAGCGATTGATCGCTGCAATCGATACGCACTAAAATCAGTGTTGCCGCAAGAACGAGCGACGGAAACAGCTATACTCGTCGAGGAGTATAGCAGCAGCCAGACGAACTTCTCCTAGGCCATTAGGCCCATCAATACTCTTTCAGAAAAAAAAGTAACGAAAAAGTTTATCTGATCTGGACTTCAGCTTACCGTATCACTCCCCGCTAACTTTTCGTTGTATGAGGACATGAAACATTTTCAATTTTACTTCATCTCACTTAGCATCTTACATGGATGTGCTCGAGCAAAAAAAAACAAGAAAATTACAAACTGCACCCCGACAATTTGATTAGATTGGAGTGAGAATAAAAGAAGCTAAGTCCAAAGCAGTGGACACTTCTTAGCGCTTCGTAAGATGAAAAATTTGCCCTGAGGAAGCATAATAAGTTAGAACCAATTTCGGAGAAGTGGCGGGGTTAATGAGCCGATTTTCACAAATTCTTTGTATTCTCCCCATTTTCTAATGGTTGGAAAGGTGCTTACATGCTGTGTTTGTATTTCATTGCGACGTGACAGTCACGCCTACGCAAACCGTTTGAAAGTGGTTGGCAAAGTGCAAACGTGTGTGAGCAGTAATGCTGTGGTAATTGGCAGTTCTCCTCACCACGCGACGTCGCCGCATACCGTTCATACTCTCTCCTTCGAAAATCGCCCGATGAAACGATTGTGCGCCACATCTGCTAGCATATGCGATACGATAATTTTGCCGACGTTACATGCAAGGTAAACTTATGAGATGCAAAGTGGTGCGACGGTACAAAGCTCCAGCTTTGCTACCCATCGCGTCCGTCCGTTTCCTCGCCTCGAACTATAAACGAAGCCGTAGTCGTTCAAAAACGCTTTCCTTACTTTGGGAAAATCTTTTGATCCTTTTGGTGATGAGCTTATCTATGGCTGGTGCAAAAGAAATGGCGACTTCTTTTGAAAACCATACAATTTGGTTTGGACGTAGTATGACATCTAGATGTAGTAGTACCCTTGTAGAGCGAATCAAGCGCTTTCGTAATGTATGTATACGTGGTGTCGGCTAGGGGTAGGAACCGCGAAATAACAAAAAACCCCACAGAAATTCTGTCTCTTGATTTCTGGATTTTGAGGAAATTTCTGGAGTACCACAAGCAAAACAGGCCAAAATACCTTTTTTGCGTCAGGTCAGGACGTCGATATCTACCCCATATTGGAGCCCTTGTGCAACGGGATTGCTGCTGGTGAAACAGAGACGAGTCATTTTCAAAGGTTTTCCTTTGGTATCTCTAGGATTCCTAGTGGGTGATTCTTCCAAAGCTGCTTTTTGGAAACAACACCCTCCGCAACACCTTAATTGCTTCAAGAAGTCGCGAGGGGTCTGCTAGAAAAACGCTAAAGAGCCTCGAAAGTGAATTTTCTGCACCCGAACTTTTCAACAAAATTTGCTTCCGAGAGCTGGTTCCAATTTTGATAACATCTCTGGGGAACGGTTGAGTAGTCATTTTGTTCTGCAGAAAAATTGTCGCATTACTGCCGATTTTTGCTGTATCGGAATCCCATATCCTGCAAGGAAGAAACTGCCAAGCAGAAACTGCCAAGACGACCTAAAGACAAAGCTTTTCTTATTCTGCGGTTCTCAGTTTTCTCAATTGCTGTATGTTAGAGCTGTGGAGAAAAATGTAGTTAACACAGAAAAAACGCTCTTTCTTTTGCACCAACCTACTAAATTTATGACGGGAAAAGGTACAGCAACTGGCAGAAGAAGTCTCCACTTGCATAGTTTTCCCTCTCAAGGATCAAGTTGCCGCCTTGTAAGTTTGCTCCTTGTACGACGATTACGATATAGTAGGCAAAACCGTCTGAGGTTGACTCAGGCTATAGCCAATACCCATAACATGGCGAGATTTGGCGCTGGCCATGCATAGCTTTCTAAACCATCTGCAGTAAATATGTAGCACTTTGTTCCAATTGCGGACGCTCACTTTTGAAGCAGGACCTGGGCAATGCACAGCCCCAAACCTTTGGCTGGGTCCTGCGATAAAATTACTTTTTTACGTGATTTACCTAATCAACCGTTGTTGTATCATACGTGAATGACTCTGTGGAAATGTACACGGCGTCAGATAACCTAAGTTAGGCGGAGCATAACGGCAAGGGTGGAACTTCCCTGCGGGGGACTAATTACTAACCCTCCTTCGCCCTCCTCATCCACATTCCACGTCCCCATCGACCATTGACGACCTCTCCTCTGTCGTGAAAGTTTCAAATTCAAAACCGCGGTGATTTTTTTTTGACGACATAATAATGTAGAAATCTGCCAATACTGCACAGGAAGAAGACGTTGGCTCTCTTGTTGTGTTTCGTATTTTAAACGTGACAAGTGAACATTGCCAACATATGCTGCCGTAGTCAGGTGAGAAACAAAGTACCCAAATAGTATCATTCATTAGAGCTTCTATTGCACATTTGACAATAAAAGAGGACCTTACAATGATAGCTCTATGAGTAAAGAATGGAAAAAGTTGTGAAGAAGGGGAGTCATACGAAAGAGTTTGTTTGACCCCAGGGATAGCCCTGGTTTACATCGTAACATGTTGTGTTCTCCGGAATGACCAACTGCGGAAGACTGGTAAGTCGTGGGGGAGTGGTGCATCCGTGTACCCAGCATTCGAGTATTTGAACAATCTGAATCGAAACCTCAGTAATTACTCACAGTGACCTACCTCTATCGCTCAGCCGACTTCTGTCTTCGTCCAAACTCAAGGAAAGGCTCCGCAGTGTTGACCTTTTAGGGATTCTAGGGATTGATGATGTTGTATAGTCTCTATTAATATATCACTCGATAATTTTCTACATTGGTTTTTCTTCTTATTTGTTTTCTACATATACTCCTTAGTTGATTTCTTTAGTATTTTTGCTTCATCTTGCACCCCGCATTCTTTTACATGGGCCCTGCTTTTATTGGAAACCTTACGTGTTTCAATAAAACCACCTATGATTTAGCTTAGTGGCGGTTGTCCGCCTTGCCTGGACCAACAGGGGACCAGTCAGTACGTCTGTTGTGGCAGCGGTCCCGGCAAGCTCCAAAGGTGCATTATGAGATGCGAACGGCGGGTGCTTAGCTGACTGGTAAGGACGACAAAGCCCTCCTTGCGAAAAGTATTATTTCTCTACTGATTTGGTTCCTTGCAGGTCTATGTTTATGAGTATTGAGAGGCACAGGGTGCTATCTTGTTTGGAATAGGACAAAATTTCGGGTAATGGTTTGTGACAAGTCATCCAGTTATTGACATCCCCTCGCTTCATTTCTCTGTGTGCATGGCAGAGCACCTTTGAGTGCGTAAATAAATAAATAAATGAATAAATAAATAAATAAATAAATAAATAAATAAATAAATAAATAAATAATAAATAAATAAATAAATACATAAATAAATAAATAAATAAATAAATGGAATGTCGTTCGAATAAATATTCAAATATTTCTGCAAACAACATGACATGAATACCACCCAGGCACACACCTGGAATCTTGCGTTCTTGACGGTGTTCGGATCGCACGTGTTCGGTGCCCTCAGGTCGGAGCAATGTGCTGAACCCGGTATTTCCAGCACGTATATGCCTCGATCCTGGTTGACACTGGGTGATCCTGGCTGATAGCCTTCTGCTGACCATGGATCAAGAGCACCTTGGCTACAAATTCGTTCTTGCAATCGAATGAAACGAGGTGCAAATCAGCTTGAGGAGTTTACTTATGCATAACTTACGTAAGAATGATGTTGCTAACGTCATTAAGGGAGAGACCGTAGCGCTGGGGGACAGCTTGCATGTTCCACATCTTCGCTGTCCAATTAAACCTGCAGTGTAGCCATGATTATCAGCAATACTAGAAGGTCCTGAAAATTAGAACAGTGCACGTGCTCATGGAAGGTCTCCTGACAATATGCTTCAAGCTGTGCGGTCGAGTTCCCTTTGCACTCGTCCCAGAAGAAGTCGTTGCTGCCACCCCTCGCGCACCTCTCCATCACAATTTCGGTGCATTCCCAAAGATATGCAAGGATTAGCGACAGTATGAATTATTTATTCCGTAGTCCAAAATAAAAAGAAATTATTAGAAACACTGAGTTCAAGTTCAGATTCTTGTGCAGATCGACTCTGCGAAATTTTCCTTTTATGATCTACAGTTTACGTTTCACTCGTGTTTGTGGGCATCCGTTTTAGCTTTCACGGCTTGGAAAACGTAAATTTGAAGGGATAAGGAACGAAAGTTCCCCATCAGGTGATAACCACATTTCAACAGCGCAAGCATGCATCTTCGCGAAGAATAATCGGAGCTATCTCACTTCTTCGGAGACACAACTGGTGGTATACTTACCAACAAGAAATCATGATACTTTGGAGAACATGGTTTTCCTGCTACACAACATTGTTGCTCATGAAGACGGAAGGTCTTCGCTTTTCTCAGAATTTTTTAGTTGAAAAGGACAAAATCCCTAATCTTGCGGCACTCACAATTAGTTACTGTGTGGGTTCCAGTGGTAAAATCTCCACAGGAACCTCACTTTCCGAAACAGTTGTGTTTGCACTTGATAGAATAGAATATCAGTTCATATCTACCATTTTGGCATTCTTTTAGGTGGAAACACCGTCACCAGTGTTGAACATCATAGGACTCAACCATTGCTTCTTAATTTTGCTGCAGCAAGGAATTGTGATATCAGAAACCCGTGCACTTGTGATGACACCGCATTCGACTAGGATGTCTGGAACGGTAGGGGATTCTCACAACTCTGGTAGAATAAAGCAGTTTTTCCACAAACTAATGTATTACATAAAACAAAGCCGACCTCGAGGCAGCACGCTAGCAGTGGTTGCCGAAACTGCCAAAGACCCTTCAAAATGTTCTCAATCGAGCTTCGATAATCCAGATTTCACCTCTATGCACTACTACGTGCACGTCTGGCAGTGGCAGACGCAGAAAGTGGGCGGGGGTGGGTGTGGGAAAAAATTGAGGTCTCCGCCGTTTTGAAGACCCAGATGAGAAATAAAATTAATAAAAATATTAATTTCAATAATGAATAACTATAATAAACAAATGAAAATAAACTAATGCAATTTTTTTATTGTAAAGGATAAAGTAAAGGATAAAGTGGTCGGCGTTAATCAATCCCGTTTGTCGGATGCGCCACGCATTCGACTTCACCTGAACATCGTAGAGGCCTTGAATGCGTATGTACCCTATACAGTGACTTGCGGGGGGCATCCGATATACCAAGTCAGTACTTCGTCCTCCCAGACTCCTCTGGTACCAATTTACCGACCCCGAGGGGATGGACGACTTGGCTGGCCACGGGCGCGATGGAAGGGGGGGGGGGGAATGAGATGTATATTAAATTTCTGGGAAAAGTAAAATTTCGGCGAAGATTCCATCAATGGAAGTCGCCCCTTAGGTGAATGTGAGCGCTACGAATACAGGGAATCTGACTATTTTTAGGAAGCGCAAAAGGATTGATTGTGGGTCTCTGTATCCGTAGTGATTGGCTAAACTGTCTGCAAAGTTAGGAATTTGACGCTTCATCTCGAAAAACAAAACTCCAAAATGCGATTCGTTACTGGTCAGTACTGCATGATCTGAAAACCGAGCTGCTGAGTTGTTCATGAAGATTGGGAGTAGTATGGTGCGCCATCGGCACTGCTCACAGAAAGTGGTGTGGACGGATAACCATTGGTGACGCAAACCAAGCGAATTAGGTAGAGAGGGTGAGGTAATACTGACCATACCATTACTTTGTGTGGGTAGGAAAACGAAGCAATTAAAGCCAATTGACTCATATTCTTCAAAAGACTTGCTGCGTATGACAGACAGTGATTATCTTAAACAAGCTAATTTTGAAGCAACTTCTTTCAGAGAAAAAAAAGAAGAGTAACTGTTACCTGCCAAGGCCATCCGAGTTGATCCGATCCGGAAGTCTCTAGGTCGCCGCAAACACTTGAATCAATGCAGTTGTACTGAAGAGTTCCAGAGTTGTTGAGGTACACGTTTGCGGCTTTATACATCATCGTCGCTAGTTCCTTGTCTGAGAAGTTTGTGCCAGCGGCATTCATGTATCCACAGGCAACCTTGATGAAATGTGTAGTGGAATTTATTCAGGGATATGAAGGGAGGGGAGCTGCAGTTAGGTTGCGTCAACCCCTCTCTCCACCCCGATGTTCTGTAGATTGTACCTTCACCGGCCATTCTGGAAGAGAATTAAGATGTCGTGCTGGATATGGGTAGTTTGCCATGGCCATGTCCTCAAGAGCCTCTCTGGAATTACACGGTAGCACAACTACGTGGGCAGACCCGCTAAGAAAAACAGCACTTGAAATATTCATTGAGCAGCCGTCCGTCGTCCATTTTGTTGATCTGAGACTTGGGATCAATTCGGAATTCCTTGTTCAGGAAGTCTCGGCCACTCGCTTAACACTTTTTGATTCATAATCAAACGGCTGCAACAAAATTCATACCTGTTGAAGAGAGGTTAAGAATTGCATTCCAGCTGTTGGAAACAATGAATCTGTTGCATCCAGCACTAATGAATGCTTTCGTCATAATTGCGTAGAAAGCGCCCGGGTCTACTCCACCTCCTTTGAAGTTGAGCAGAGGTGCCGATGAGGCCCAGGCCCTGGAATTTCAGCTTCCAGTTAGCTTGAAAAAATATCCTTGAAAGGCTTCCCGTTACTTACCCAGCAACGAGGTGAGGATACTTCATTCGGAACCAGGCCGATAGCATCCCACCGTAGGAGCCACCAAACGAGATTACTGGCGCATCTTGGGGGTATGACACTCCCATGGTGTTGTTCGGAGTATAAACAAAGGAGTTTTATGCTGGTCTTTTCAAATACAAATTAAATGAAGACTCGCTGACCTTCAGCGCAAATAGAAGGGCAGCAAAATCAGCAAGAGTCTGCTCCGAGGTAAGGTACCCCATGTTGCCAATGTTCTGTAGAAGAAGTGATTCTCGTGCAGCGAGACTTCAGGTGGAAATAATAGGCTTATAGTGACCAACCGTATATGAATTTTTCCCAAAAGGCATAGTTTCGCCATAGAACCGATGCTCCGCAAAAATTATCGCAGCTTTGAACCGAGGAGCTAGATCCCACATCATTCCCTTGATATGTCTACCGAATAAGTAGCCTGCAGACTTCTAGAACGTGAAATGCATCAGAACGCTTACCATGGATGTGGCAGAAGTTTCGATTTCTGCTTCATTCCCAGTATAGAAAAATACTGGACCTCCTGGCTTGTAGAAAGTGTTGTTTAAAAGCCATCTGTGAGTAACAATTGGTATGAAAAAAACAAGCTTAGTTGGTGGGTATCACCAACTTTTGCACTCATCACATTTTGTCCCACCTAATTTATCCAATGTGATATTATTCAGGAAACATCTATGTGTAGAAAAGAACGTTTCGATTTTCAACTTCCGGTGTAATACAAACCTTGCATACTCCATGTAATTGGACCTCATAACATTCTTAGCTAAATAGCTTGAATTAAGGAATGACTAATCATTAATGCATTTACGATGCGGTCGGGTACAGACTGCAAAGATTACTAACTCTAGTTTCAGGGGCAGCATATATTGAAGATTATGAAAGAAGTTAACAATGTCTCGCAATTTGATGCAGGGTAACTGTTGAAAAGTGGGGGCCGAAACAGTATCCATAAAAATATTTTCTCACTGTTATTCACTATAAGATGAAAATGCTCAAAGAACTAGAACACGACAGGGAAAAAGCAAAAACATATCAGAGAATTATTCCAGGATTCCATTGATGGTCCAGAGCAAGGACGAGCTACTCAATCTTCAGTGTTTCACGCACGTACTTCATCTGAAAACTCCTCGTATCGGAGTAAGTGAAATGGTCCAGTTTAACAGTGAACCATTTCACAGTCCATAGTGACGTCGTTGCCTTAGTCGATTTGTCAATTTGATGACTGGTCCCAGGATCAAGGAGCTTTCTGGCCTCCATGATGCCAAGAAGACAGAGCAAATGGGGAAAAACCATGACCACAACCCGCCAAATAATCGCTTGGCCCTGAAAACTACCGCTTTATAGTCTCCATGTTCTTTGACAGTCTGGGTATCTATCAGTAATTGATGTTACAGTGTTTTATCACGCAGGCTGTAAAGTGGACGATTTATCTATAAGATGGCCGAACGTTTCGACACAACCTATAGTGGGCGTCAATGGCGGTGACCCGCGTGCGGCCTCAAAAGGTACGCGGCGCGACCGCGCCGCTCGAGCAGGAACCCTCCCCGAGACATCAAATTACTGGATTTTCTTGATATCCAGTTCGTTTTCCTATTAGTTGTCGTCAAATGTGATGAACAACTATCAAGAAAACCCAGATTCGCCGCCGCAGCGACGATTCTACCGTGAGCGGCGCGGTCGCGAAGCGTGCCTTTCGAGGCCGTAGACGAGTCACCGCCAGTGACGCCCACTGTATCTGTTTAAGGTTTCGAAATGGCGCTATTCTACCTATTATTTGAACCGTCATATCCACTTCTGCCCAACATATTGCTATCAACCCAAGCTCTACAAGTGCAATCTCTCTAACATAGCAAACGACACTAATCTCCCAGTAAACCGTTTTTGACGGAACAGATCCCCGTACCGATATCTGCGCTGTCTGCACTTAATGCAGACATGTGAGTTTCGCTCTGCACCCTAAATAATAGTCGGATTACAAACTGGTGCAGATGTGCAGATCGCCCAAATATGCAAAGTCCTCAGGTAATCTGTAACTGCCAAACAATTGCCTCGATTGTGCTTGCTTAGAATTTTTTTACAGAAATTTGTCGAAGATTGAAGATGAAAGATTGTCGATTTATTTTTCACAATTTTTGTTGCATATATTATGCATGCTATTCCAAAATCGTCACTTCCAAGTTCGTCATGATGATGGCTGCACTGATCCGATAACAGACTTTCTTTGCGCTTTCTAGCCAAGTTCTCCTTGATGCTATTGAATACAAGACCAATCTCCGCAATATATAATGCATTGCAGCTCAAACACCTGAATTGGTGTAAAACCTCAGTTTTCGAGAGGTCTTCTGTTGTAATATATGGACAGACGACTCATTCATGTGATATGACCTGCTTTTCGTGTAGCCTGTTTCGTACCATTAGATCCCTGAAAATACTATAGTTTACGTTTGTCAAGAGCGCATCATTATGCAACTGTGCTCTTGTAAGACAGCGTCGTGTTTCAGTGCTGACATCATCTGAGATAAATGAAGGAGTAGGCGGGTTTTCTTATTTCGTGGACGACTGTTATATGAACGCAAATTTCAGGCCTTTCATAAAAATGGTGTGTTGAAACATCAGGGCACTCGAGAAATATTGGGTTGGGCAATAAGTTCGTGAGGTTTTTCACCTTAATTTTTCACTGGGAACCAAACATTGTTTGACTGCATATTAGTGACCATCTTGTAGCTCTTTATTTACTCTTTGTAAATATTCAAGCCGATTTCCTCAATGCTCGCTGCACCTCATTTTCTATCGCCTGGAATATGATGCACCATTTTGACTAAGACGACAACCCCGATCACTCCTAGTGTTTGACTTCTATCATGGATCGAATTCAACTCAAAAAGCAACAGATATCAAAAACATGTAAAGGGAAGCCATTGCTGTTGAGTAGAATGCGCAGAAATGGATGCCTCTCCCACAGAGGTTAATTTTAGCCCAGAGGATGTCCCTCTACCAAAAGTGGAGTTTGAAGAACAGTGAGACATTTACGCACCAGGTTTTGCTCTAGATGTAAAGAAGGACCACTAAGAATGTTAAATTCTAGCGAAAACTAGGTTCAACTGATTCAGGTTCGGGGAGCTCAGTACGAGGTGACCCCTCACATTGAGAGGGCGCACGGCCTCCGGGCAAATTCCACTGAAACGGTATCCTACATTCTAGAATAAAAAGTAAACTGACTCATACAACCTCTACAAGCCTAACGCAGTCCCTAACTACTTATTTTGGCTATTTTCTTGAGCAGTTTCTGAAGTTTTACTGAGAAGTTGCAGTTGAGAGTCACAAATTGGGTCGTCCCAAACAATGTGGCTTTTCATGGAAAGGAAACCCGGGAGCTGCTCCGTCTCTGATAACATTGTCCCTAACTACTTATTTTGGCTATTTTCTTGAGCAATTTCTGAAGTTTTACTGAGAAGTTGCAATTGAGAGTCACAAATTGGGTCGTCCCAAACAATGTGGCTTTCCATGGAAAGGAAACCCGGGAGCTGCTCCGTCTCTGATAACATTAACACATTAGCGACAATGTGCTCAACCGGTTGAGCACGCATGGTGCGACGCGTGGGACCGCGTGCTCAACCGGGTGAGCACCCCCTTTTCACAGTTATATTTTTTTATCTTCTTTATCAGCGTTTGATGAGAGCTTCTGTGTTAGTGCTTTATTCCAGTAAGCTTTCGGCGCTTAGCGCCTTCGTCAGACCTTAATACATTCACACAATACACATTACAATACGAGTTAACAATTGTTGACATGTATGACCAACCGAGTGAGAGTGAGTGAGGAGCAGATGTGAACGTACAACAAATGACCAGAAATGTTCTGGTCATTTGTTGTACGTTCACATCTGCTCCTCACTCACTCTCACTCGGTTGGTCATACATGTCAACAATTGTTAACTCGTATTGTAATGTGTATTGTGTGAATGTATTAAGGTCTGACGAAGGCGCTAAGCGCCGAAAGCTTACTGGAATAAAGCACTAACACAGAAGCTCTCATCAAACGCTGATAAAGAAGATAACACCACATGAGGCTTCACGACAGCTCGATATTGAAAGTTATATTTTTGTGAAGCAATCTTAATGAACAAACTCCTATACAGTACTATACTAATAAATGTTCAAGCAATCTATACACGCGATGGGCAGAGCAGAAATCTTCTCGTACTTCTTTAATGCGTGGTTAAAAGTCACAAGTAAAAGAACAATTTATATGAAGATTAACTCACTTACTTACTCCCTCTTATGCAGGTGTACTTCTTGAATTAGCTTCAAGCTCGTGCATATTTGCGTTTTGGTTCGTCTCAAATTCGCGCATTTTCGAAGTACTATACAGCAGAGGAAAAATTCCTACCGCGTGGGACCAGGTGCTCAAGCGGTTGAGCACGGGTCCTACTTGTGCAAAAGTGCGTGTGTCCCACGTGACACACCATGCCAAAAGCGTAAGGTCGCGAATGTGTTAATAGCGGAGGAAAGGGGCTACATGAACCACTTGTTGTGATTTATGCTGTTCGTGAAAGCAGTGTTTCTAATGCTCCTGAAAAACCCCGCACGAACTTATTGCCCAACCCAATAAATCGTCCTTGTTCGGCAAAGCACTGTGAAGTCACCCACTAATTTATGGTTTCGCAAAGAAAACCTGATACATAATAATAAGGAGCGACGCTCGATTAGGGAACGTTGGGAAGTCGAAAAACCTGATAGCTTCGCTGTGTCAGAAATTAGTGATAAGTGGCACAGAGGAAAGCATTATGTTCTGGCCCCCTTTTGTCATGTTCAGACATGTTAAGGCCCAGCAGTTGTTTTCAGCATAGTTCAAATGGATGAGATGGGCCTACATCTACGAAGACAGTATAAGAAGATAGAGACAAGTAGGATCTAGACAAGTAGGATCTCTCTATGTGGAAGAGAAGAAGCCAGAATGGCAAGGAAAGACACGGATGAGGGGCGAGTCAGCATGTGTGTGTGATCACAACGGGTCCACTGTCGCAGTAGGGTTGCACGGCGCTCGCGTCCAAAATGGGGGAAACGCCAGAAGACGGGTCCAACGGTGTGTTAAGGGTGCGGCGGCGTTCAAAAATGAAGGAACGCCACGAGACAAGTAATATTCTTCGTGAATGTTGCGCCGCAATCCATTTCTCTTCTACTTACTACCCTGGGTGTCATTTATTACAGTTCCTCTCCTACACTCTTTCATTCTATTGGTGTCTGAACAGACCACACCCTCCTTGCCGTTTGGACCGTTATCACTTGAATTACCGAAACAGCCAGCTAAATGTAAGCCATTTGAAGTGACGACTCCACTGGATCGGTGAGATTCAGTTATTTATGACCGCTATGACCAACGGTAGAAGGCGATATCGAGGATATCGTGCAATGTAGAAGAAGAACACCGGCTCATATCCAAAGGTAAACGTTACCCGACTGTTTCACAGCAGTGGACAGGGCGCTTCAAGGCCTTGAAGCAAGAATGTGCTGAGAAGGAACTACTGACGAATGAGCAGAACGTTGTGAGAGAGATGCCACAGAAAGCGGCGGACACGAGCAAGTCCTAAAAGTTATAGAATAAAGAATAAGAAATTGTCAGAAGTTCAATAAGTGTTGCTTCGAGAAATGATTCATAAGGACAATCGCAAGCTTTGCTGAATTGTATTTAATTGCTATATCAAGTAAATCCAGGTGCAAATGTAAAGAACTTTCTGATAACGTGAACATCATACTCAATATATATTGCAGAAAATTTGTGACTCTGTGCGTGCGTGCACACCATTGAGGGGGCCGAAGTAGCGGTGAGCGGTGGAATCACTGATTCCACAGGGATAAGGCGTCATTCGAAAGTGAGGAAACCCATGGAGACGGGACCAGCGATATGATAATGATGTGTCGGCGTTCAAAGTGGGGAAGATAGATCCAGCGATATGATAAGGGTGCGCCGGCGTCCAAGGTGGGGAAAGACGGGTCCAGCGATGTGATAAGGATGCGCCGGCGTCTGAAGTGGGGAGAGACAGGTCCGGCGATATGATAAGGGTGCGCCGGCGTCCAAAGTGGGGGAAGATGGGTTCGGCGATATGATAAGAGTGCGCCGGCGTCCACAGCGGGGGGGAGATGGGTCCGACGTTATGATAAGGGTGCGCCGGCGTCAAAAATGGGACGAATGGGTCCACGGGTGACGATCAGACGTGTGGAATCGTCTGGAAGATGAAGAAGTGCAGGAACAGGGTCTAAACCTACACGAGGAGTGCGCCAGTGTATTGCGGCTTTCTCTCCTACATGCTTCTCTTCCTTCCCTACACCTACTTCCTCATCATTTCTTTCCCCAATCTGTCTTTTCCATTCGTGTCTAAATGGACCTCCTAATCCCTTCCTGCTTACATACACCAGTAGACCCATATCACTTTAGTTACCACAACACCCTGATAAACATATGCCATTCCAATGGTCATTTGCGCAGTATCGGTTACATTCAAACATTGATAGCCCACAGGACCAACGAAGGAGAATCACCTTGAGGAGACGGGAGAAGGCCACCTCTAACGGATTTGAGCAATTTCCAGGAGATCGTTGGCTCTACATGGGTGAATATTGATTCATATCTTCCGAAAGGTTCTCCAGGGTTTTTTATATAATGTAAAGTATGCGAGCGAAGCGAACATCAATAGAAGTCTGGAAGTCCGGCGTCAGCCGGACGGACAGACTGGTACACAAAATAAGGCAAGCATGGAAGAACAGAGGCGTTCCAAGGAAGGTGTTACTCATAAATGTCTCTTCTGGAATGTTAGTCAGCCAGCTCAGGCTGTGTATGTAACTTTGACGAAACTTTCGCTTCTCTTTTGCAAAGGCTGCGCGTCAGTGCTGCCACAAGAAGAATAAAGCACTACAAATAAAATCAATAGATACTAAGAACTGGTAATAAAATAGTGTGAAGTATATTTTTCTTAGCCAAACAAGGTTGTCAGTGGAATGTTTTATTGGCCAACTTGGCGACCGCACTTGGGAACTGGTAATAAATTTTGTTTATTCACATCACATCTCCTTCATGGTTGCATAGGACGTGTAACCAGTGGTCGACCACTATACAGGAGATGTAGGTGTTGCTACGGGAGATGTGATGTTGCGCCATGTAGTGCTGCAGCACCTGTGTCTCTGCATTAGTGAATGCATGTTGCATAAATCACAACAGCAACACTTCGTTGTTTTCGCATGTGGGACAGTCTCGACACAGACTGTGTTGGAGGAGTGCGATAGCGGCAGCCTCACGCAGAATAGAGTTTCATGATACGGCAATCCCGTAGCATTTTTCTTTGGCAATCATTTCTCTTTCTTTCTCCAGGGTTGACCTTCTCTCTCAAAGTGGAATTATGTACGTGGTTAACGAATGAGAACATTATGAAGAGTCTGAAAAATCGAATGCACTGCTGATCATTCGTCCTCTGCGGACCATCCACTATTACAGAAAAAAGCCTGGCAGCTTGGTAAGCAGAACTGTGCGGACACAAAACTCCCTCGAATATTCAGAATTATTCGATTATTCGAGAGAAAGTCGAATCGATTTTCGAATAAATACGAAAGTAGACTCATTTCGAATATTCGAATTCCGAATAAATTCGAAAATGGGCTTTTTTCGAATAGTCGAATTTCGAATAAATTCGAAAACGGACTTTTTCGAATGTTCGAATGTTCGAATAAATTCGAAAATGGGCTTTTTCGAACAGTCGATATTTGCGTTATTCGAATTAGAATGTTTATTCGAATTTTTATTCGAATACGTTATTCGGTCCATAGTATATTATACACTCACAACTCTGGGTGCAGAAGGTGTATCCAGGACTACTATTTGCTGCGTCTGAGGACTCCTTCAATTTATCAGAAGGTGAGGTGGTTTCACACGCGTTTCCGATACATCTACTTGCTAGATAGCACCGATGTATAGATTCTGAGACAAATTTATGGTTTCTTGAGAAGAATTCCATATTCTTGTGACATTGGAATCAAATATTGTGTACTTTGAGAGGGACTTTTTGAACAACATCCTGCCTTGGTCGTCATTTGTTTTGATCCCAAGGCATAGAAGGCTTGAGCGGGAATCCTTTATTGGCCTATGAGCGAAAGGCAAATACAATGTCACTGGATCGGTTTATATAGGCAACAGAATCACTACTGTCTCTCTGCTTAGCATACTATCTAGAGGTTGCTCACAAGATGAGAATTTCATTATGTCGTTATCTACGCATGACAAACAGGAGCATTAACAAAGGAGAGCATATATTATCTATGAATCCATAAACCATTATAGAAGAGAGCGAACAGTTAATTTCTTCCACTTCTGTTAATGTTACAGGAAAACATTAGCCGGGTGAATCACGTGGGCGAAACTTGATTGCAGAAGATGGAGTTCACTTGTAGTGCACGATTTATCAAACATTAACAATTTGCACCCTTTGTCTCCATCGACTCCCTGCTCGTGAAACTTCTCGGTTTGTAAAAAAAAAGGATTGACAACTTATTTGATAGGAGAAAGCTGAATAGAAATGACATCAATTGTTGAAAGTCTTCTACCTTTGATTTTGTGGTCATAAAATTTTTTGTACATTATCCAGCACTTTATTTATCTACTTATTTATTTATTTCTAGCAATAACGCTAGCTGATTTATACAACAGCATTCCAAATATGTTGAAGGTAACAACGACAGCAGGTCAAAATGACGTTCAGCACAAATGAGTCATGGAGGTAAAAAAGGATGATTATCCATGTACAAGAAGTGGGGATGATGAGGTGGAAAATGAAGTATGTGCCTATGATATGTTCAAAAGTGATATTATACAAAGCGTTGCGAAGGAAAATAGAAGTCCGCAGGAGTCCGTTTGACCCCAAGGATAACCTTGGTTCACATCCTGACATGTTACGTTCACAGGAACAACCATTTGTGGAAGACTGCCAAGCCGTGGCGGCGTGGCGCATCCGTGTACCCAGCAGTCCAGTATTCGAACGATCTGAATTGGAACCTTACTGGGACGCAACTACTTTGTATAATATAGTACTTCTCCATGCTTACAATACAACCCAGCCTAATGGGAAAATGATGAATGCTCGAATCCTGTCATCTTCCAGGCCATTTCCTTGCCGGGGATACTGCACGCGTTTTCATTACTTTGAAGCGGAAACAAGTGCTATCTCGCCGATATGTTTTAACATTCAAGTCCCAATGCGCGATCATACTCATGTGGTTTATCATACATCTGGATATTGAAGGAAACAGCTGGAGTAACGTTTGCATAAAGACTGAACATCAGTTGTCAAAACAGTTACTCTGTGAATCCTCGAAAGCTTCACTACGGCTAGAAAGTGCCTTGAAAATGCGAACCTAGCCATTTTTTTAAAGATAATTACAGGTGAAGCTGCCAAGCGGATTGATTCCTCTACTGTGGCAAATGAACGTAACTTCTTCAAGACCTTCATGAGTATGGAAATGTTTTGGTATCATGCCGCCTCAACAGACTCTAGGAAATGCGTTGACGCCCATGCCAATGATGGCTAAACTTGCGTGGTGTTCATATTTTCACCCTGGGTGATGCATGCGGCTTCAGGTTCTGCATTCAAAGGCATTTATTTGGTTCATGTTCTTCCACCGAAAATACTGCCCGACTAAAAATCAAAACTGCTGTTCGATACCATTCGATGACAGCACCTTCAAAAATTTTGGTAAGAATTCGCCATGGTCCGAGGCTTGTGGGGACACTGACCTCGTACTCCATTGAAACTGCATCAAACGCGCGGGAGATACAAGATATCAAGGTGTTGTCTCGCACTGGAACTCTGCAGGTAGCGCCAGGAAATTTGTGAGTACCGTCGCGGAAGCATCCAAATCGCAGGACCCGAATCCATCATTGGAAGGATGTATGATCTCATATCCGCAGCACGACTACCCTTGGTTAGCACCTGTGTATAGACAACTCTGCGTAGTTGTAAACTGGATGATGATTGCCGAGTAATGGCTAAATCCAGCTACTATAACACGTTCACCATGGGTAATCTTAGTGGTGCATCCGAGCGCAAATATCGCTCTGTCAGCGATGGCGGAGGGTTGTGAACTGGTGCGTTGTTGAGCGCCTTTTACTTATCATTGGCTTAGAAGGCAAAATTTCTGAGGTTGGCTGAAGCAATCCCCTAGTGCACTCAGTATTCTGAACAACAGGACAAGAATACAACCTAGACACACCTGGTATCTTGCGTTTTTGATGGTGTTCGGATCGCACGTGTTCGGTGTCCTCAGATCGAGGTGATGTGCTGAGCCTGGTATCTCCATTACGTAAATGCCTTGATCCTGGTTTGCACTGGGCGATCCTGGCTGGTAGCCTCCTCCTGACCATGGATCAAGAGCGCCTTGCCTGCAAATTTGTTCTTGCAATCGCAAAGAGCAGTAAAGTTGATGAATTACTATGATGAAGAATGCAAACCACTTCGGCAATTCCACGTATATCAAACTTACGTAAGAATGATATTGCTAACGCCACTGAGGGAGAGACCGTAGAGCTGAGGGACAGCTTGCACGTTCCACACATTTGTTGTCCATTTGAACCTGCAATGCAGTAATGACTATCTGCAATATTATGCTGTCCTGGAAATCAAAATGGGGCACGTGCGTTCCAAAGATCTCCTGACACTGCGCAATGAGCAGTGCGGTCGAATTTCCTTGACACTCGTTCCAGAAGAAGTCGTTGTTGCCGCCCCTTGCGCACATGTCAATCACGATTTCGCTGCATTCCTGCAGGAATGCAAGGATTAAGGACAGTATAAACTACTCAAAGGGTTGGAGGTTTGGATATTCAATCTTTAAGGTTTGGATCTTTAATAGTACAAATGCATGATAAATTTGCACGTTTCTATCATTCTCAAATTTTCTAAAGAATTGAGCTGTTTAGTTGCCTCTAATAATGGTTGGAAAGACTGAATTTGACCTACGTACTCTCCGAACGGTAGGAAATGGAATGAGTATTTAACCACTGGCAACTAAGCCTGGGCCGACGCGGCGCAGCACGATTGTGTGTCACATCCTTTTAATATGTTCTATAATCGCTCTCCCCGTTCCCTGTCCAAAGCTAACCGCCAAGTGAGAGAGTGTAGACTATGAATTGCACGAGCCTTGACGGCTGCATCGAGCATCCTGTAAGTGACAGAGAGCGAGAGGTATTGACGGAGAGGGGGGAAGCTTCTAAACAATATATTATACAGGGTGGTCCAAAAATATGGAGACACTCCAAAAGATTTATATCTAACGTTAGAAAGCGAGTTGGCAGCTCTGTTCCCAATATGGTATTTTTCATTCAGTACTGAACAGAATATACTATCACATCTCACTAACTCTCCTAGCACCGGCGAGAAAAGACGCGATGAATTCGAACTTGTCACTTGCTGTGGCGCGAAGCGGCGTTCCTCGCGGGTAACCCCACGTCTCTAGACGCCATTGCTCCGACAATTAAAGAGTTTACCGGGAGTAAAATCAGTTTTTGTGCTTGGATGAATACCACAACGAGAGATGTGCGCGAATGAATGCTAAAAACAGTAACTATAAGGAAACGGACGTGAATTCCTGTGCAAAAACAGGGTGAAATGCATGTTAGGGTTGTTTCCGGTTCCTTTTTCAGTGCTTAGATAGCGGAATAAAACATATTAGGCCTGCAAACATCCAATCTTGAAGTTCTAAGGAGAATTATCCCCATTATACGATTACTCATGGGGATCCGATTGGAAAAGCACGTTCAAACCGTGTAGGATATCGGCGGATTCGCACCAAATCCCGGATCTCATAACCAAGGTAGCTGGTCTTTCACAATCGCTTTGATGTTTTTCTGTTACCAAAGCCTTGTATTCTTTGATGCACTGGTGAGTGATCCTCTTGCACAATCTTACACGTTGATATTACATGCGCGCCTAGAGTACACAAAGTTGTATTTGGATGATGGAAAGATATCTTGACTGGCGGCCTGGTTCTTGCCGAATTTCATAGCGGCAGGGATTGTTCTGTAGGAATGTGTATGATTAATCAGATGAACAGCAAAAGATTGGAGACGAAGTGCCAAGACGCGAGATAAGTCGAGGAACGCGCATCGCAACCTTGTCTCCATATTTCTGGACCACCCTGTAGAAGAGCGGAAGTTACACATATCATGACTTCTGATGATGCGCTTAGCCTTTGTGTCATAAGTGTGTCACGAAAAATAAAAAAATGTTGTGATGAGGGTGTGCAGGCGTCCAAAAGTGGGGAGAACGCCTGGAGACGGGTCCAACGGTGTGACAAGGGTGCCCTACCGTGAGGGTGTGTCCCAAAGCATTTTCCGTGGTCAATCTAGGTTGAATCGGTTACATATAGTTACGATTAGCCTTTTCAGTCAAAGGAAGAAAGAAATTCAACTGTTTTAGAATAAGTCCTCTTTGATTTGTCGAGTTTCATATGAGGAAGAGTACAGAATAGGAGTTGAAACGCAATACACCAGAAATTTCACACAGGTACGAATCGATCATGACGAATTAGAAACAAATTAATGCGAGCGAAGCGAGCAGCAAGAAAAGCATTGAAGTTCAGCGTCAGCAGGACACCCAGACTGGTGACTACATAACTGGCGCACATTTGACACACAGCAAATGGTCTACTATGATAATTTTGAACGATATAACAGTAACAGCATAAATAGTTCATATAACAGTAACAGGATATTTCATGTTACGCTCAAATGGAGGGATATGCATGTGCATTGAGGGGAGCACCCACGAAAATTTTGGTCTCGAAAGTTCTGTCGGTTCCATCATTCCCGCCATGTAAAGACAGCTTGATGACACAAGAAATATTACTATTCGCAAGTGCTATAGAATTCCCTAGGATAAGCTGGTCCTGTGAAAGATCAAGTCGAGCGAGTTGTGGAGTTCGAGCTAGAGCTCGAATTACTTTCTGGAACGCGAAAAGTTTCGGCTATCAACTGTTTTCGGACCAGTCTGCCCAGGTTTCAACTATGTTTTAACATTTTAACCGCCTCATTTTCTTTCTCCTGGTTTGTCAAGTCTGACTGTCATTCACAGTCGTCTGTCGAGTCAATTTATTCGGAAAATTGAAATTTGACTTCAAGTCGTGTTTTAACGTAACGTATAACGTACAGTATGCGTCGATGGCGGTGGACCGCCTGCGGCCTCGAAAAGCACGCGGCGCGACCGCGCCGCTCGAGCAGGAATCCCCTCCAGTACAAGAATCTGTGGGATGTTCTTGATAGTTAGTTAGTTTTCTTATTGGTTAACATCAAATGTGACGAACAACTGCTAAGACCCAGATTCGCCACTGCAGCGACGATTCCATCGTGAGCGGGGCAGTCCCCCCAGTGTGGTGGAGACGCAACTCGATCCATCCTACGTTAACCGAATGGGGTATGCATCACCGTGAGGGAAGAAGGGGCGTAGCCAGGCCACTCTGATTGGCACACTCGGGCACCCGTCACGCCCATCTGTTTGAACTCGAACAACATCAGTCCCATAGCATGGTTTATTTGTGCTTAACGCCGTACGAGTCGGAGAGGTGAGCGTGACGGGAGGCCCGATCATGCACCAATCAGAGTCGCCTGGTTACACGTCTTTTTCCCTCACGATGATACACACCCACCGATTAACTTGAGTTAGAAAAACAAAAATTTCTCCTGTTACAAGGATTTTCAGCACTGGAACAGTGTTGAACTTCTCAGACTAAGTCAAGACCTCGAGATCGGGAATTTCCGTGGGTGCTGCCTTCAAGGCATGGAGACCGTCAAAGACTATACCTGCCAAGGCCAGCCGAGCTGATCATTGCCCAATCCAGAAGTACCTGGGTCACCGCAAACACTTGGATCTATGCAGTTGTACGGAAGAGTTCCAGTACTGTTGTAGTATACGTTTGACGCCTTGTACATCATCGTTGCAAGGTCCTTGTCGGAAAAGTTAGTGCCAGCAGCGCTCATAAATCCACAGGCAACCTGGTGGTTAAAGGTGAATTAATTTCCGGATTTTAGAATAGTAGCGCTTTGAACGTATTGTTTCGTTCGATCTCTCCTCAAGTCTACCTGGGCGTACCTTCACTGGCCACGCTGGAAGAGGCATTAGAAATCCTGTTGGGTATGGGTAGTCCACCATAGCCATGTACTCAATGGCTTCTCTGGAATTGGCATTGAATTAGAATTAGCATAGCACTAATGCGTGAGCAGATCCATTCGGAGGAAACCTACCTAAAGTAAGCATTGAGCAACCATCCGTCATCCGTTTTGTTGATTTGAGACTTGGGGTCAATTCGGAATTGGTTGTTCAGGAAGTCTCGACCACTCGCTGAACTCTTTTTAGTCAGATTTATAAAGAAAAATGGCTGCAGAGCAATATATACCTGTTGAAGAAAGGTTGAGAATAGCATTCCAGCTGTTGGCCACGATGAATCTGTTGCATCCAGCAGCCACGAATGTTTTCGTTGTAATCGCGTCGAACGCACCCTGGTCCACTCCACCTCCTTTGAAGTAAATCAACGGGGCCGATGCGGCCCATGCTCTGGAATTTCATGGTTTGATTCACCTTGCTAGCTCTCCACTGAAGATTCTGCAAGCACTTACCCATTAACCACGTGAGGGTACTTGATACGGAACCATGCTGACAACATCCCACCATAGGAGCCACCGAACGAGATGACTGGCGCGTCTTTAGGGTACCACACACCCATGGTGTTGTTTGGAGTATGAAAAGAAAAAAACTTTATGCTCGCCCTCCTACAGTTGAACAAGATGCGGCCTTACTCACCTTCAGCGCAAACAGGAGGGCAGCATAGTCAGCGAGAGCCTGCTCTGAAGTCAGGTATCCCATGTTGACAATGCTCTGGAGGGAAAGTTAGTCTTGTGCAGTTGAATTTGTTTTTTGAGGGAAAGCAGCAAATAACCGACCGCATACGAGTCGTTTCCAAAAGGCATACTCTTGCCGTAGAACCGATGCTCCGCAAAAATTATCGCAGCATTGAATTTCGGCGCCAGATCCCACATCATTCCCTTAAATTGTTTTCTATTAAATCTGCCATGGAGCCACATTTGGCTTACCGTGGCTGTGGCGAAGTCTTCGACATCTCCTTCATTTCCAGTATAGAAAAATATTGGTCCTCCTGACTTGTAGAAGGTGTTGTTCAGAAGCCATCTGTAAGGGAGAATTAACAGGTTCACCTTATTCATCAACTTTACCATTCAAAACTAGTCTGTTGTATTCGCTACTTCTAATTTAACTCCAACTCAGAAACTCGAACTTTAACTCAGAAAGAACGTCTATCCCTTAAACAACATTGCTCCTGAAAGCCCAGATATGATGGCAGGAACGGTCAAGACTTCACTATGTTACACCTTTCCAGGAAGCAACCATACAAAACCAAGTCAACAGTCATATAACGTAATAAAATTTGAACTTCCGCTACAATCCACGGCAATCCAGAGATGAACAGCCCAAAGATGTGTTTCCCAATCACGAAAGAGCCGCGTCTGTATATGCTTTAGTGTGAGCTGTGGATAACTACTTACATTATCTAACCCCAAAACATCATCTGCGCAACTTTGTAACACTACCTTTACTATCAAGAGTAACTAATCAGTGCGGGTGACGCGGGTTTGGAGGATGAACTTTAAGTGGATAAAGGATAAAGTGGCCGGCGTTGATCAATCCCGTCACGAGGGATGCGCCACGCACTCGACTTCATCTGAAATCGTAGAGGCGTTGAATGCGTATGTGCCCTGTACAGTGACTTGCGGGGGGCATCCGATGAACCAAGTCAGTGCTTCATCCTCCCAGACTCCTCTTCAGATTTACCGACCTTTGAGGGATGGACGGCTTGGTTGGCCGCGGGCGCGATCGAACCATCGATCGTGTGCGTGCGTAACGAGCCTCTTACCACTGCGCCACACGCGCCCAAGGATGAACTTATTGGTACGTTATGAGGTTGCATTCGGTGATTATCAGGGTCTGGATGCAGTATTACCCAACGTAAACGTGTGAACTCCCAGATCAACAATAGGCAAGTTTGTGTGGTGTTCGCACGACTACCCTGGGTAATTTGAATGATATATTTAGCCCCGAATGTGGTCGGCACAGTGGCAAGCCAGCAGCCTTGAACGAAGAGAAAAAGCGTTGAGCAGATCAGAACTCGAATGACATTTGCACTGCATTTCACCAACCAACTCTTGTGATGTATAGCATCTTTTAGAGCTCGACCAGGTTACATATAATAGAAATATACTTTACTTTCCTCTTTTTACCACTGCTTTACATTTTTCGGCACTCGCAATTCTTCAGACTAATTTGCACTCCTTCAAGAATCAAAATTTTGGTTTGCGCTGATGAGTCATCTGTTTTCTGCAGGAATAGGGCCAGAGCAAGCAGAACAAGATTAGCCACAGAAGAGAAAACGAGTGTTTCAGTACTGTAAGATAACGGACAAAATAGAAATAAAACATTGAGCGATGCCTAGCAGGGGAAAAAAACTTATAGTTGCACTCCACTATCAGTCACGGTAAATAGATGGGGAGGGTGATTTTGGTGGTTCATACAAACAACTAGTCTCACTTTTATTGTTCACTCTCAACCACAACTTATTGTTAATCGGCCTAACCAATACTACGAGAATTATTAAGCAAGAGCCAGATTCACTAAGCTAGGTTAAGTTCCTCAACTGTTCCCTCTACCGTTACCTTCTTTCCTTACCCTTTCCCATTTGCCTTTACCAAGTTACCCTTTCCTTCACAGCCGCGATAGCATGTCGACGTAGGAAGGTCGACTTAAGCGTAGAGAGAGAAGCCCCCTTTAGGCCTATGTTGGCCAGCTTATATAGTACACAGAACCTCCGCATGTGGGCTGAGTCAAGAATATCGCATTCACTCTCATGCCAACAATGTGAGTCATCATGACCTTGTGGTCATGACAGAAGGAATAGTTGTAGAGCGCTGTTAGGAACATTTTGAGGACAGCTCGCGCAAAACCTTCACAGGGCTTGCCGATTTTCGGAACTTCTGCGGATCTGCGGCCCCAAGCATCGATCTTTGCGAAGATCCCGCGAAGGTCCTGCAGAACATCCGAGCTGTGAGAAAAAACGAGAAAATTTGCTTCGGAGCTCCTGTCGAGCTCTAATTTCTATTGGAAGCACTAAGCAACCATGACTTCGTCAACCTCCTTTAGTTTCGATACATAAACAAGATTACCCAGGGTAAACGCATTGGCGCTTATATGGACGATGGGTAAATTTGGCGGCTATTAACATGTTGTTCGTGGGTAATCTCAACAATGCATGTGACTCAATAAGTTCCGCCGAAGTTCCATGGGAATTAAGAAAGCATGAAGCGATGTGAGTCACTTACTTCGCAACATCCGCGGAGCTTTCAGACCAATAGAATGATTAAGGGAGTCACCTATCAATTGACGAATTTGCGTTCAGCCTTACCACTGGTATTATGAAACTACGGGACTTTTGGTGGATTTATAATAACAGCCAGCAGAGTTTGCCTAAAAGAGTCTGTGTACAACATGAATATTATATTATGCCTATGTACAGTGGGCGTCGATGGCGGTGACTCGTCTGCGGTCTCAAAAAGCACGGGACGCGACCGCGGCGCTCAAGCAGGAATCCCCTCCGGGACATCAAATTATGGGGTTTTCTTAATAATCGGTTAGTTTTCTTATTAGTTACCATCAAATGTGATGAACAACTATCAAGAAAACCCAGATTCGCCACCGTGGAGACAATTCCATCGTGAGCGGCGCGGTCGCGCCGCGTGCCTTTCGAGGCCGCAGACGGGTCACCGCCATCGACGCCCACTGTATTTGAACCCTCAAAAACATTTCTAGCTAACAAACTTCATTCAAAGCAGTAGATTACTATGAATTCATTTTCAAAGAGTGAACGGGAGCACTTGGCTCATGCAACGCAATTGAACGCAAAGTGTTGAAAAGTCATGCGTAACCTAGGTATTGTGAGGCAGTGCACGTCGTCCTTGTTAACCAACAATGGAAATTCCTTGTACAGGTCATCCAGTCCGCTAGTTTTGCTCTTGTTTGCTCACACCAACCACTTACAGATATTGACCAAATTGAAAAATAAACAGAGGTTCCATGAGACATATTGTCTCACCAAGATAGAGAAGATGAGTGGTGAAATCACTAGGACATGATAGAATGACCGAAAATATTCCATATATTGACATTGTTCCAAGGTTTCATCATGAGTCCAAAGTAATGATGATGTACTCAACCACCAATATCCTACTCACTTCATCTGAAAAGTCCTGGTGTCGGAGTAGGTAAAGTGGTCCAGTTTAACTGTGAACCAATTCACAGTCCATGGTGGCATCGATGCTAGATTTGAGTGGTCAAACTTGTGATTGACTACAGGATCAACTAGTCTCCTGGCCTCCACAATGCCAAGCAGGCAGAGGAGGAGGGCAGAAACCATGACCTCAACTCAACAACGGCTTGCTTGGCACTGAAAAATACTTCTTAACAATTTAGCAAGCAAAAATGCACAAGAATAGGGCCAACGCTTAAATTGAGAAAGTTGGGCAGCCGGGAAAGTTGCTGATAACACCGCCGTAGCAGAAGATAGGAAAGAGCGGCAAATAGAAGTGCATTTATCAGAGTTCGTGTCAACATCGCTTATGTGACAATCCTGATACAGGAAATAAATATTATTGAAACATTCCATCCATAGTTAGCTAGAAAATAGAGACGTTTTTCCGTAAATTTTTGAGTGATGACAGTTTTTTAATGATGCAACAACAACAACAGCAACAACAACAGTAACAACAACAACAACCTCTAGAGACAAAGTGATCGAATTTTCTCACTGAAACAGTGCAGCAAAATATGGTGAGTGTAATGTCCTACCTTTTAATGTACAGCTACAGTGGGTTTCGATGGCGGTGGCCCATCCACGGCCTCGAAAAGTACGCGGTGCGACCGCGGCGCTCATGATGGAATTGTCACCGCAGTGCCGCATCTAGGTTTTCCTGATAGCTGTTCATCACATTTGATGTTAACTAATAAGATAACTAACTAACTTTTAGAAACACCTCATAGTTTGCTGTCCTGGAGGGGATCCCTGCTCGAGCGGCGCGGTCGCACTGCGTGCTGTTCGAGGCCGCCGAAGGGCCACCGCCATCGACGCCCACTGTATATGTGTACGCGAACGTTTAACACAACAATATATTGAAGCTATACCATCACTTTGTGAGCGCCCCTTTATAGAATGGGCCGTTGTTGTTGAATCAATGCTTCCAGGGAAATGGGTAATACTAGTAATACTAGGTGTTGAAATGAGTTCTCGCGCTTTTTTTCTCAGTCGCAATTTTTCCGTACAGCTTGCATTTTCCCGTTGAGCGCTTTCCATTCTCTAAATACATTTTCGACAGCATGAGGTTCCCCAGAAACCGCCTTTGAATAGATTTTTAAGCTTTTCCTGCATGATGCATATTTATATCAGGCAGTCTCAAAACATCGAATTCTGATTTCACCTACCTGTAGTATGTTCGTCAAAGGCAACATCAGCCGAAATCCTCGACTCGGAGCTGAGGTGTGGGTGGTAAAACAGAGAGTGAACACACCACAAATGTGAGAAGAACAAAAGGAATGATGACCTACCTCCAGAGAAACCAGCATCGCCGTCACAGGCACGGCGGGATTTCAACGCCACGACGCGCCAGCGAACGCTATCGTGGTGGGTGGTCTGGCGCAGTGGAGGTGCCGCAATGCGTGCCATTCATAGGGTTTCGTGGCGGGATGCGCGCACACCCTACGGCGGAGCTCCTTCGAAACATGGAAAACAGCGTCTTCATTTATTGCATTTCTCGCGTCTTTCAGTTTCATCCCCGCCTATGTGCGAGGATTTCCGCTGGTGCTGCTCTCGAAAAGGGGGGGGGGGGGGCACCTTTCCCCGCGCCCCCGCCCCCGCGCCCGCGACTGGCCTCCTCTGATTGATACAAATTTTAGTGAGGTTTTTAGGAGGCTTTTGCTATGGAACCTGGTTAATCACTATGGATTAGGTTGTCGCGAAAGTTTCCCCGCCATTTTCACTTTTCTTTTTCAAATTAATTTTTCTTCTTCAATACAACCGACAATTACGCAGTATGTTTGCCACTATCATAGACGAGAGCCCTTGCGGTAACAGCAGGGCTTGTTGGCAGCTGCTCTGAACCAGTGGTTATTTCGCAATTCCACCAAACATTGAGCATGTCTCCTGAGGAGGTAGTTTTCGTTTTGGCGGTGGAATCCAAGATTACTGGCGTCCGATACACCCACATTTCCTCATGTGGATCACATAAGGAGGCCACTTCTCGATACTAGAAACTAAGTTGTGGAACCAAATGAGAGCATGTCAAAAGCTAAAAAAATTGTGGCGCGCTCCCTACACACTTGGAGCTGGTGGCGGCTCAGATCAAGGTGGTTACATACGCCATATTTACCTATGTTTCTGAAAGAACGTAGATGAAAAGCTGTAGCACCATGATAGCCCTGGGGTTCCTCTACCAGCTGGCAGGTATCACTCCACGGATTCTCTCGAATCAGCTTAGGGAGGTGCCCGTCCATTTCACCCTACCTTCCAGATCATGGTTTGTCTCAAGTCCAAGCCGCCGACCTTGAAGTTGTGAATCCAAATCTTGACTGCCCACTGAGAGGAAAAGTAGAGATCTGTCGTATGACATATGTTTGTTGGAGAATCGCTTGCGTTGCTGTGTTTCCTGAGCTCTTATAGGAACAACAGCCGAACATGATTGTAGTCAATGACGATTTTTTCTATCATAACCGCAACGGAATGGTAGGGCAAATTGGTTATGGGTGGCTATTGACCAAACTATATAAATGTTTTGGATAGAAAGTTCTAGAACCATCCTGAAAAATTAGGCAATGCACGAAAGTAAGTGGCGGGAAGCTTTCGCGACAACGTAATATATAGTGAAACTCGTGCCTCGGTTGGGAATGGCTTATATCTCACGATCCAACGGACAAACACACATAAAACCTATACCGTTTGATTCAGGATTGTGTCCCGCACTACAATGTTGGGTTCAGTGACAACTTGCTAAAATCAGCGGAATGATCACATATTTCCCGCTTTTCTGCAGGCTATATGATGCCGTTGCCCTCCCTCTTGCACCAAAACACATACACTTATTTCCTCCTTATAATGTTGGATCAAAATATGACCATATTCAATGTTTTGAGGACCTTGATATCTTCATGAGCTTACTGTTGTCGGCATGCTTAATTTCGCGGAAATGGGTCAACGACTTCAGTGCCATCATATATATAGATCTTGAGATGTTCGCTGTAAATGTGTAGACATATTTTAGACATGCCTTTCATATAATAAATTTATAGCGGAAAGACGAAAAAGACGCATTTTGCGTCTCCTATTATAGGCGTGAAAGCAACAGGGACAGGTTTGCAGTTCTTTTTCTCACTGCGACTGACCTCACAGTGGGGATCCACCATATGTGACGCATTTCTGTTCTTGTCCGTTACGGCTACATGATCTGGTTACATGTGGAGGACAGTTGGCTTGGAAGCTCCATGTTTTTTTTTCACTCTTCAAACTTACGGAATTGTTTAGAGTCCGATGAGTTTGCAAATCCCAAGAAATTACAATTTTGCATCAAATGAACATTGAGGCAGTCGCAGAAGCGATTGGTCCGAAGTTAGATTCCCGCACCTTTTCTTGGCGTCTCTTTTTGCCACATGAGGCATAAGTTGGAGGAGCGAGAAATAGGACATGCATCCCGTCACATCAGCCTTGGCTGTGTCCTAGTGAAAGTAGAAAAATCCACAAAATCAGTGAATCGACACTGAAGTCCAAAGTGGTTGCCGTATTCGCGTTCAGCGTGTTGAAGAGCCGCTGGATCAACCAGCAAAATTTGGTCCGGATCGGTAAATAAAAACTTTGTCTTAGTTTATTTTTAACCAGTCTGGCCGTCCGGCTGACGCCGGACTTCCAGACTTTTTCTTATGCTCGCTTCGCTCGCATGAGTTTGCCTTGCATCCAATCTAGTAGAATTGTGGTCGTGCCAATTTTTGTTCCGTTTCCCCTGAATGCCCTCCCCTTAAAAAATGGGCTGGTCAAAGAGGACTGCTTGCGTCTCCTATGGTTAGAGCAATTTTATCATTCTCTCAAGCGAAATAGCTAATTGTACCCATATGTAACCGATTCAACCTGGAATGAACACGGGAAATGGTTTATCACTCTTTGTTTATTATGAGTGATCCATTGATAACAATCAGCTTGAACATATAAGAGGAAGGTGAGGTGTGCTCAGACACAAATGAGGGTAGAACACGCAGGAGGGGACGTGATGTGGGTGGAATGGTATGACATGGGTGGTATAATAGTCACTGCTGAGGCCGGGCGTTTAGTACTTTCTCACAGCATTTGGGCGCCACAGGTCTATTAGAACAAAGATAGACCTGATTAAGAGCTACTTTCTCCCGCTACTTTCCTCCGGCGCACCTCTTCTCCATCTGTCGACTCGTTCGCAGGCGTTTACCCACTTTTGGACGCCGGCGTACCCTTATCACAACGGTGGACC
>JARK01001371.1:1047976-1081282 GCA_000688135.1 Ancylostoma ceylanicum
GGGGGGGGGGGGGGACTCATTGCATTTGAGCAGTTTGCTTGGACGCGACGGTCGCGTCGCGCGGAAGTATAAACACTCCCATAGGGTCACTTGCTTCGAAGTGACCGTGCCACTATGGAATCGTTTTCGAGATTCTTGCATGAGAAGGATTGCCAGTGGCTGCCGATCAGAATAGTTTACGTGGATCCGTGCAAAATTGCAGAAAAACCCGTTTTCGGGTCTCAAATCTTGAGGAGCCCATGGGCGGAGCCAAGACGGGACTACAGGATTCCCGCATCATGTATGCTCCCTTGCTCATCCAACAGTTTCAATTTCATCAGGGAGTGGTTGCGGAACCCTCTACGAGAAGTATGAATTTATTCTGAGGGTGCACCCCAGGTAATGAAAACCAGAAAGCGCTTTGGCCCCGCCCCGGCCCCGCCCACTGGCTCCCCAAGGGTTGGGGTTCGAAAACGGGTTTTTGAGCAGTTTTGAACGGAATCACGTATATCATTCTTATCAGCAGTCACTGGAGATTCTTTTAATGCGGAAAACAATTTTTATGTAATTTGGGCTCATGGTAGTTTATCCAGTGCATTTTTTCTGGCGTAAAGGTGGTATTTTTGCACCCTACGTCTTTTCATCCAAATTCTTTATTACCTTTGATTTCTTTCTTTTTCAGTGCCGCAACTGAAGAAGAAGATGAAACAGTTGCGGGATCAGTTCAGTCGAGAGAACAAAATGTTCGAGGACCACAATTCGAAGTGGCAATTCTACGAGGAAATGAGTTTCCTTAATCAGAACGACAATTCGAGGTGGAGAGTTTCTGTAATTTCTCCCTTTGAGAGAAAGATATTGACCTACCAAGCTGGAAAAATTGATGTTTTTGTAATGAAACTCCAATATATGGACAGTTTTGAGAGCTGTGAGGCAGGTAACCCTAGTCTTTCAGTTCGGATTACCTGGCTAGTGGGGATGCAACCATTCATTTGCACGGAGGTAATGACGATATTCGGTCTTTCAACACGACTGGCTCATTGTCGAATGTAAGTTAACCTAAATAAAATTAAAAGGAAGAGCTGGATAGCTGGAATTCCCTATGTTAGCTCTTAAGAAGGTCTGTTTAGGGAGCAGATGCGCTTTTTGAGCAAAAACCGTGTCCCATCGAAGAGGAAGTCGCTTCACGCGGAACTGAGGTGAAGTCGGAGATCCCGGATTCGGAAATCGACGTCACTTTGCTGTTCGGACAGGAGCAGGAGCGTTCCGGCGCTATGGTGTCGTCGAGTGGAATCGTTCTGTCCGAGACTGTGATGGATGAGCTGCTGAGGATGGTAAGCCCATTGCTGCTTCTGGTTTATTTTTCCTTCATGGGAAAATTGGATGGGAAAAGCTCCCGAGTCAGGAGTCCGAGAACAGCCTGTCGGAATGGAACACTCCTTCATGGAACAATCCAAGAACAAGTTGTCGGAATTCGTCTGGAACTTGCTCGAACCGAAGCTTGCTGACAACTTGTTTTCGCCTTTTCTCTTCTACAAGTTGTCGTCTCAAAACTTGCCAGCAACTTACAAAGTGGTCGGTCTCTGGCCTTGCAAGTTGTTGACAAGCTTAGTGACGAAAACTTGCAAAGTGATTAGCCATATGATTTTGCAAGTTGTCAGCAAGCTTTGAGCCGACGACTTGTCGACAAGAAAAAGACAAGTTGTCTGATCGCATCTGGAATTTGCTTGACTCGAAGCTTGTTAACAACTTGTTTTCATCTTTTCTTGTTGACAAGTTGTTGGCCCAAAGCTTGTCGGCAACTTGCAGAGTGGTCGGCCACGTGGCCTCGCAAGTTGTCGGTAAGCTTAAAAGTGACAAATTGTCGACAAGAAAATGACAAGTAGTCTGATCGTCTCTGAAGCTTGCTGGACTCGAAGGTTGTTTACAACTTGCTTTCGTCTTTTCTTGTCTACTAATTGTCGGTTCAAAGCTTGCCAGCAACTTGCAAGGTGGCCGACCGTTGGCATGGCTTGTTGTCAACAAACTTTGAGCTGACAACTTGTCGACAAGAAAAGACGGACACAAGTTACCAACAATCTTTGGGTCGAGCAAGTTTCAGATGCGATGGTTTACTTGTTCGGGGGATTCTCAGAGGTCAACCTTTCTTCTACCTAGCTCCCCAACTGTCCCTTCTCCCCCGAAAAAATTTTCAAAATTTCCCATTCCTAATTAAAAAATAGGAAAATTTTTTTCTGTCTGTTCTAAGGTGCTGTCCCGCAAGAGCACGCTTCTAAGTGATGTCGGCGATGAGAGGACGAAAGCACGGGCGTGGCGAGATGTGTACGAGTTCATCCGAGGCATCACCAAGATCACTCCCACGATTGAAGAGCTCAAGGAGATGTTCCGCAGGAAACAGGTGTACATCAGCGACATTGTGTCTCGACATGCTAAGTGAGTTGTTGTTCAACAATGCTTCGAATTTCATGCATGCATCGTTCATTCGTGCATCATTCCTGCATCATTTCGAAAAGTAAGAAAAACAAACATGTGTTTCTTTAATTGGCGGAATCGCACACACTTTATACTTCGTCATAGATGGGAAGGGTCAATAACGTTTGCTGCACCCGATAGCCACAGCGCCCAACTGGTCTACCGCGTCGCATAGGTGTTGCGGCGCGTCAGGCCAATGAGGGACACAATCGTAAATGGCGGTCCCTCTAAGATGGGCAGATTATTGCCCCGGAACTGGAGAAGTCAGGGGCCAAATGCATCATTGAGATTACCCACGGTGAACGTGTTACCACCCCTCATATCTGCTCATGGTTAACATGGACGTCAGCAAGTTTATCCCGGGTAATCTCAATGATGTATCCAGGGGCAGCATTGATAATTGAGGTAACCCACGGTAAACGTGTTGACACCGCACAAATTTATCCATAGTTGACAGTTTGGACAGTCCATAGTTTACCTTGGGTAACCTCAATCTCCTGGGCCAGGCCCTGCAATGTGCAGAGGAGGTGTTGCGGGGAGGGTGGTGGATGTGCTGAAGCTTCGCCTAGTTGTAAATTATCATAAAATTTGCTATCGAATGATTATAATACATACACATGTTTTCTGAGCCCAGAAGCAGCATTGAGATTACCCAGGGTAAACGTGGTGGCGCCCGTGACAGCCTTGGATGAAATTGAGGGTGTTAACATATTTATTCGTATAATCTCAATGATGCATACGGCCTCTGAAAAGAAGCGCACATTTCTGCAAGGAGTTCTCCCATCTTCCCTGCAAAAGAAAACTATTGTTAACTTTTTTCAGTTCATCGCTCGAAAATCAATATTTGTCGGAGTCAACCGTACCCAGGCAAGTTATATACATTGTATCAATCGATAGCAAATTTTGTGGTAACTCACGAATTAGTGATGTACTTATGCATGGCCCTTTTGGGGATCAGGGATCAGAGATAAACGTATTTACTCAGAACACGCAGAACAAGTTGTCTGATCGCATCTAAGACCTACCCGAGCCTGTCCACAACAATCTGTCCCCTTTCCTTGTGGACAAGTGTCGACCTAAAGCTTGTCGGCAACTTGCAGAGCCAACGGCAGACCACTTTGCAAGTTGTCAACAAGCTTAGGGTCGGGCAAGTTTCAGATGTGATCAGATAACTTGTTACAGGGGTTCTGAGTATGTTGAACCAAGTCGATTTGTCTGTTTATCTCTGAAAGAAATGACCCCTTTTCTCACAGTTGTATATTAACCTGCCAAGTTGTACTGGAGCCGTGGAACAAATAGAACTACTTAATCTCTCTATGTTCAGCGTGTGCATTCTAGTGTACCTTCTGGCCAGAAAAAATGATTTTTTGACTTCTCCATGGTGCGAGAACCCCGCTATACACAAATATGGTTATGCATGGAGCAGTTATTATTGACTATCCACTTCTGCCACCACCATCACCTCCCCTTCTCCTAACACCTCCCCTTTCTTCCAGGGTTATCATTCAAGGGCCGCGTTCATCACTGAGATTACCCAGGGTATGTGTATTAACATCTCAAAAATTTATCCACCGTTAGCGCCGGTGTCAGCATGTTTACGGTGGGTAATCTCAGTGATGCATCCAGTACCAGAGTGGATCTGCAGCCGCATTCAATATCTATTTCAAATTTACATCCATGCCGTCTGCTGGGTTTAGGTGCATAACCAAATTTTCACTAAACACATGATTGGTGCATTTATAATGTTGGACATAAGCTAAACTGGGTGTACCCACTCCAACCACCTTTAAACTTGAAACACGACTCATAAACTAGGGCCTGGATGCATCATTGAGATTATCCAGAGTAAGCCTGTTGACGCCCATGTTAACGGTGCGTAAAAATGTGTGGTGTTAAGACGTTTACCCTAGGTAATCTCGATAGTCCTAGGGTATTGAAATTGACAGTACTTCCTGCAGCTTATTGCGTCCACTTTCATGGATCCAAATTCTTCAATTTTTTTTTGGCTGAAACTCTGGGTACTTAGTTGAGGTGCCGAACACGAATATCGTATCCACTTTCTACCGTAATCCCTTTTTTGTGGGGTTACGGTTGGTGTACCTGTAGGTACTGTATGTCATATAATCTCGTGAAACTTTGCTTAGGGGGGGGGGGATTGTATTGCGTGCCACCCTCGTTTTCTCCCTGAAAATGGCATTTTCTGTGAATTTCCTGCCGTATATCTACGGTAACGCTACAAAAATGGGGTTACGGTACAAATGGTTGCGATATTCGTGTTCAGCACCTAAAATAACCCTCCCACGCAAAGTTTCAACCAAAAACTTTTTTTAAAGATTTTGTATCCGTGAATGTGGAATATTTAGTGCCCGTTCTCTTCCCTTGATATGTCCTTTTTCAGAACCGACATATTCTCAGTGCACGGTTTCGCGCGGTATATTCAAAGTATCGTGAACAAATGCCTACCTGAGGACAAGTTCTCTGTTAGGGAGCGGGAACTGGGAACGTACATTCTTCGAAAGTCCCTCTCACCGCACGAAGTACGGCTAGCAGTTTCAAGCATGTTGTTCTCCTCTAATGTGAGCTTGCAGAGCACTCCGCCTGCCAGCAAACGAGCGAGGCTTGCAGAATCCGTGGAGCGCAGCAATGATCTCACCGTTTCACGTTATGATACTTACGCGATGTCTAGCCAGGAGGTACATTTTCACTTTGGTCAACACTTCTGTTTGTCCCAAGAGAAAAATCCGCATCACTCAATATAAAAATTTAGGCAGCGCCGTTAGAAGCACCTCCGAAGAGCTCTTGTGACTGTCGCGCTGGGGAGGAGTGCCTGAAGACGTCATTGCAGGAGATGCTGAAGGTGAATTGGCTCCGCTTCCCTCGTATGAATGCTAGCCAACGACGCTTGAGTGACGGCGTAACAAATGCGTCCAATTAATCGCAGAGCGTGCACTTTCAGGCGCAGAAGGCGTACTTCGATGTGGCTACGGAGGTTCAAAAAGAGCAACTACGGGTTTTGTCCACGTTGGAAACGGTTTTATGTCGGGTCGCAGACAAGCTGCCGCTGTCTGATTTTATGAGCAAATAAATTTTCAACATTTGCTACTTGTCTTGTTTTTTACTCTGAACATATTTCACCTGTTCCTTTGATTGGTTCTGCAAAGATACGTTAAATGAACTTTGGGAAGGCACTTGGATTACTCTACGAAACTACTGCCCTACGGCAATATGCTGTCGATTTCAAAAACCCTGGTTATTCCCGGGTCGGAGAGCACATACTGTCGGTTTCAGCATTTTCGCGCTTTGGACGTGTTCCAAACCCCGAGCTAGGGTCCATGCATTGAGGAACCCGCACCTATACCGCCAGCCGTAATTAGTGGGTGCGGCGGCTAGTAATTGACAGTTCATGCGCTGCGCTGTTGTTGGCAGCCCTCCAGGGGCTTGCGCTGCGTGCGTCCTCGGCCCCGCCCACCTCATAGGTTTCGCGCGCGGCAATCGCAACGCGACAAAGCGACCAAAGCTGAAAATGGACAAATGGAAGCGAAAGTCGTAGGGGAAGGGAGCTACAAAGTGGGGAAAAGCATTACAGAACTAGTTTTAAAGCTCTTTGTAATTATTTTTCAAGAAAACTGGGAATTATTGCCAACTTTCAGAAGTACTCACCGCGCATGCCGTCGGCTCGCTTTTTACGAACCGAAGACCTTTCAATTATTGAAATGTGGGAAGGCAGTGTATGTAAAACAGTGTAACCCATTGTACTGGAGCTTACTATCGAGCGCAAATTAATTTACCAATTAAAAATTGCCCTCAAAACTCGCTGATAAATTATTATCATTTCCACCAGTAAACTTCGTCATTAGTACTACCGAGAGTCGGAATCATTTGCAAAGTTGAAATTTTCCTATTTAGAATGAAACTGTTATCTGTCATGCATGTGAGCGTTCTTTAGCCTGTTAATGACTTGGTTTTGGCGTCCTATGCCCGCGAGAGTGTCAGAAATGTCCAGAAGACATCCTCAGTGCCTGGAGGTGTGTCTGGAGGATACAATGTCATTGCAACGCCATCGTTAATGACCTTCAACCCATTGATTTTTTGGTAAATAAGGAAAGTGCTGCGCGATGAATTGCCAATATTTGGAGAACAATGAATGAAATCGAAGTTTCGTTTTTTTTAAATTTTTTTTAAATTCGTTAGAAGAGGTGGTTATTTTGCATGCTGACAATTTTTTTTTAAATTTAGAAATCAGGGGTTTGTTTCAAAACAAATGAAGTGCCTCCTAAGTTTTGGAACGTAAGTAAACAGTGTAATGTATTTTTTAAAGTAAAATGTGCACTTCTTTTTTATTATTTTTATTGACATGAATGCTTTTAATCAGGTCTATGTTTGGTCTAATTGTCCTCTGGCGCCTAAATACAGTGAGAAAGTACCGGCCTCAGCAGTGACTATTATACCACCCATGCCCACATCACGTCCCCTCCTGCGTGTTGCATCCTCATTTTTGTCTGAGCACACCGCACCGTCCTCTTATATGTCCAAGCTGATTGTTATCAATGGATCACTCACTATAAACAAGGAGTGATAAACCATTTCCCGTATCATTCCAGGTTGAATCGGTTACATATAGCAACAATTAGCTATCTCACTCGAGAGAATGATAAAATTGCTCTGAGAGACGCGAGTAGTTCTCTTTGATCGTTCCATTTTTATGGGAGAGGCATTTAGGGGAAACGGAGCATAAATTTGCGTGATCATAATTCTATTAGGATGGATGCGACGTGAAGTCATGCGAGCGAAGCGAGCATAAGCAAAAGTCTGGAAGTCCGGCGTCAGCCGGACGGCCAGACTGGTATATATATATATATACCAGTCTGTCCGTCCGGCTAACGCCGGACTTCCAGACTTCTTTTGATGCTCACTTCGCTCGCATACTTTACATTATATAAAAAACCCTGGAGAACCTTTTGGAAGATACGAATGAATATCCACCCATGTAGAGCCAACGATCTCCTAAAAATTGTTCAAATCCGTTAGAGGTGGCCTTATCCCGTCTCCGCAAGGTGATTCTCTTTTGTTGGCCCTGTGGGATATCAATGTTTGAATGTAACCGATACAGCCCAAATGACCATTGGAATGGCATATGTTTATCAGGCTGTTGTGGTAAGTAAAGTGATAAGGGTCTACTGGTAATGATTATATAACGATAATGATTATATTTCTTCAAGAGAATTCAATTCAAAACTAGACGTAATCCTTTTGGTTTCAACCTCTATCATAATTTCACAGAACCTCTTTTCAAATTTAAATTCTTCAAATTTCAAGATGAAATTCGAACGAGCTTCCTGAAACAATAATTTCTGGTTCTCTGAATAAACCGTTGCAGAAAGCTTCAAAAACTAGTTCTGTAATGCTTGTCCCCACTCTGAACCTTCCTTTTAGCTTTCGTCGCGTTGTCGCGTTGCGATCGCCGCGCGCGAAACCTATGAGGTGGGCGGGGCTGAGGACGCACGCAGCGCAAGCCCCTGGAGGGCTGCCAACAACAGCGCAGCGCATGAACTGTCAATTACTGGCCGTCGCACCCACTAATTACGGCTGGCGGTACAGGCGCGGGTTCCTCAGTGCCGCCTCCCCCCGAGCTACTGGGGTAGATACGTACTGCCACGTTGGCTCACTTCCAGCTTCTCAGGAGATTTAAAGACCGTGATATGCATGAGATTGAATGGTGGAAATCCCACGATTATGACATGTGTGCTCATGTGAAGCACGGATTTTTTAAACCAACATTTCCATACAGCATTGGTCGAATCCATGAAAAACCCATGCATAGCCATGGAGAACCCACGCAAAACCCATGCATACCATGCGTCTCTAAAAATCCGTTGCAAATTCTATGCAGAACCCGCGAAAAACTCATGATTTTATCAGTCCCATGCATGGGTTCTGCATCGGTTTTGCACGGGTATGCATGGGTTTTGCCCGGATCTAACCATGACTGGTATAGAATTATTGATTTTTCAAAAATCGTATTTTGCATGCGCGTGCATATCTTAATCATTGGAAATGTATCTCTCGGTCTCATGCACAGCAGGGTTTTCAGGTTTCCTGAGGTGATTAATAATACGATCATCCGTAAGGATTACAATTTCTGGGACAGATGATACCCTTCCGTCGAGGAGTTGGACATGGAATATGCAAAAAGCTGCCCCCGTTGGGCATTATGCAATGCCTATCTCAAGCAATACATGTACAGTGAACTCTAAACAGCCGTAGACAAGGTGTAGGAGCGCGGCGCGGCGTTCTTGAGCAGAGACGCAGGGGCTCTGCATCCTGGTTCTAGTGTATCTGCCTAAAAACGCCGCACCGCGGTCCCACAGCTTGTCTACGACCGTTTGAAGTTTACTGTACTTCTAAATATTTTCTACGTATTCTAAACATTAGTATTCTTTTGTGCGCTTTTTTCAGGGCTTTAAGTGCAAGTTCCTGAGCACATTACATAACAGTGGTTGTATCCTCGATTAGACAACATCTTGCGGTGTTTGTCCACTAGCTACGGTCACTCAGATGCTGCGGTTGTGCACCACTTGCACTAAAATTCTTGCACAATAAGCACCAAAATCTTATGGGCCAATACGCGTGCTAAGCAACTACTCGCCTTTTCCCTGGCTACTTTTTTCACGCTATATGGTGCTCGGAAGCTTTTCTATCTCTGCTTTCCAAAAACTTGTAGTCCTGACAACGCCTAATAGGATTTCTTCCGGAAAAAAAAGCAATTCGTGGCTAAGTTCTTCTGTTTTACGCAAGCAAGTTCATTGCTAGAACAGAATGATTATTCATTCCTTCTTATGCACCAGAAAAAGTGCGCCGAACATTATAAACACTTTCAGAAAATGGAAAATATTACCCAAACACTAGAAAAAATTGGCAGATTGAAACCGTAACGAGGAGAAAATGTACAGGGGCTCGTCTTAGATATATGAATGGATCCTATGAATGTCTTACTCCTATGGGCGAAACTCCTTTTCTTTACTCCTTTTCTTGGAGAGCGATTATGCTAGCCCAAAGACATCTGGCGCATCCATAACACGTGTGAGACTAATGCCCTTCCATTACCGTATAACACGATGTCTACACCGATAATGCGACCTTCTGGTGAGGATTTATTGGACTGACGATCCTTATCGTTCTGGCAACATCGATCATACATGCTTCTTTGGGGGCGTTTACTAGTTTTCTTACTGGTACCATCTATAACCACTGCGAATTTTGATTTTCTTCTCTGCTTTGTAACTGTAGCGTATGTTGCATGATCCTAATGATCCTAGGCCTCTAATTATTTATAGTGTATCAGACCGTTAACAGATTGATGGCTCCTGAAGTGATCACTCACGTTTCTTACCGCGTTGTTTTGGCACGTCGCATAAATAATTGAATTAAAAATCTTTGGATCTTTCAGTTACGACTTGCGATTCGCAATTTACGGAATTCCCTGAAAATTTACAATTTATATTTGACGAGAAGCGAAATTTTCGTTATGTTCATTCCTATTCCAGACTTTGCGTGGGATTCTTAGAAAAGCATCGAATTAGCTCACAGAGATCCTTCTGCACATAAGCGATAGGCCCATGCTCCAAAAATAGACCTCGTCCGGCGCATCGACTCCAAATGCATTGTCGATACGCAGCGTACCAATTTTGGATATCGGAAACGCGGGAATTTTGAATGTGCAGAAGGTGACTTCTAATACGAGCTGAAAGATGGGCTTGCATTGGTAGGTAAGCAATGACGGGCGCACTGAGGGGCTTCAAAAAAAAACACTATAGAGCAGTAAAACTCATGTATTCGTTTATTTTCAATTGCGTATTGTTAGTACTACCTATGAAATTCAATTATTCAAGATAAAATTAATATTTCTGCAATCTCATTTTTCCTGAGGTTTCTCAAAAGCGGAGACCCAGTATTTATCCCATAGGCCGCATGCATCATTGGGATTACCCAGGGTAAACGTGCTGGCACCACACAAATTCACCCATCTCCAAAAATGGCGACAACCTCTTTGCCCTGAGTAATCTTAATGATGCATCCAGACCCTGGCCGAGAACTTCTGCATCCGTTACTGATGGTAAGGTGATGTAGATTCTAAGATAGCTGAAAAAATTACCCATAAGTAACACAGCCGTCAACACGTTTACCTTGGCTGATCTCAATAATACATGCAAGCCTCGAATAAGGTTGATGCCCTATATTTAGACGTGGATCTAAGGTAAGTAGGTCAAGAGAAATTTCTCCTAGGAAAAAAGATTTGTGGGTTTGCCCCATCCAAAAATATCAGAAGCGGCTTTTGAGATGGAAGCCTGTCTTTGGGAATACGGCACACACGAGATATTGATCGGGTTATCAGTCAGTATTATTTCAAGGATTCATGAAAAATTTTTTCTCATAATTTCACCCATCTGCAAGCCGCACATTGATGGAATCGTAACTATGATCGACCCATAGAACAAGCTCAATGTGGGAACCATGAAAAGAAAGGTTTCCTTGGGGTAACTTATTGTCTCGGTTGTGCATAGGTGTCGAACACTGCAGGTAAAGAGTGGCCATAAACTCTTGGTCTACGTCGTTCAATAACCCACCATCCACGTTAAGTCTGCTCGTCTTCATCACTGTTCTGCTTATTTATTTACTTATTTATTTATTTCCTCATTTATTTATTTGTTCATTCATTCATTTATTTATTTACTTATCGTATATTTAAACACGAAATTTTTCTATTCATGAATTATCACTCTTCTCGGATGCTCTATTCCGCTGTAGAAAGACTGAAACTCGTGGATCATGTTGTTCTCGTGACGTGTTGGCAGCGAGCCAACGTCACTGAATCACATTTCCCTGTGTTTTGCACTGATCTCTGGCTTAGCTTCAACCTCTCACATGTGCTCCACAGAGAGCTGTGACGTCACGTAGTGAGGAAACTCCCCATGTGCTCTGAAAAACAATGCACTGACCACATGTCATTGTCATCATCGTTCATTCGGTTGAAACGGCTTCTGTTTTGTTCACCTTTGCACGGCTACTACCTACTGTAAAAATTGACTACGGTCCACATTGTGAGTCAAATCCAAGCTGTTTTTTCTCTTTTTTCTAGGTTGTACCTCGTTCTGCCATTGAAAGTGCTTTTATGTGCCTCATGTACTTTTGATTGTCGTCTGGAGGGCAGCGACAGCTGCAACGTCGATCATTGAAATCTTGTTGAGGGCCTATTTCTTGTTTCTTCGACGAAATCGCTATGGAACGCTTTGCATGAGGCCTAGGCTTGCATTAATTGTTGAATTTACCCATGGTGTGCCAAGCGACGCCCATGGTCTACCCCATAATTTAGTGTTCATTAAAAAGTTTACCCGACAACCACTGTGTGAAAAGGCCGGTAAACTATACCCGTCTATAAGTGGTTAGTGATCTCTACCCTCTCTACACTCATGGTAAATGTGTTAACGTACCCAAGTTCACCTTCCTCCTGTCAACCTGTTTGCCCGGACGTGAAGGTGTCCATACCTACATACTACACATGCTTTTGAGACTACCCATTTTTGCAACCGGGCATCGGGTCCAGCCCTCATCAACAAGAAACCCCACTAATTTTTCTATGTAGAATCTGCGCGCCATTGAAGTAACTCGTCATTGAGGTGAATGTGCTAACACTACACAGGTTTACCCATCGTTATTACGGGCGTCGACAAGCATATTTACCTTTAATAATCCCAATATTGCATCCAAGCCTTAGACAGGATTGATGCCTTCGACTAAGACTCTCGTCATACTGGCGAGTTCCCGGTTGGACCTAATTTTTGAGCCTGTTTGACCGTATATGGCTAAGGTAACAAAACGAGCAAATGTGCTACATTCTTTTACGAGTTTTATCTCATTCTACATACTCATGAAGAAAATGAGCTCCAGGCGTGCACGAGTAAAATTACCTTTTAAAGTGGTGTTTCGGTCATCCAAGAACTGCAAAATGGCTCATGATACGCAATCAAACAAAGTTTGATTCTCAAAAAAATCACATTGGAAAAAACCACACGAACTTATTGCCCAACCCATTACATACATATCCCGTGGTAATCTAAGTATTTATAAAAATTTGTGCAGCTTTCCTGTTATAAGTTCGCGAAGGCAACTTTGAGTTTTCTTCACTTAGCCTCGGAGGATGGCTTCCTCTGTGTCGGATTTCATCGTATTCTAAGCTTGCACTATCCTATTTCTTTCGGTTTTTGCCACTTACATTGTTGCATTCGACAGAAACTAAAGGATTTGCCTAATCCCTTCACCAGTGCTCGCACGTTTGCTTTGGAGTTATGTACATACTCATTAATATTTCATTTCTGGCTACTTGTTCCGGCTACATTCTGGCTAGTTATTCGGCCACTTTCCAACTGTATGAGCCGTGGCGCATGAGGTTGACCTTTACCCATGAGTTCACTTGACCCTGGCCGTGAAAGCCTTGCAAACCAGCGCAAACACGTGACTGCTTTCTTATACGTATCCTCGTGGTCGCCACGACCCAAACGTCTGCAGTGGCAAAAACTGCCACGCAGCCGCCACGCAACCCTGTCGCAAGGCTGCTGCGTGGCGGCCACGTCGCATTTTGCTAGCCTCGGCGCCACGCAGCAGCTTTGCGACTCGGTTGCGTGGCGGCTGCGTGGCGATTGCAGACGTTTGGATCGTGGTGACCACGAAAATACTTGTAAATGATACGGTGAATGAATATAATAGCAAGGAAGAAAGGTGGGGAGTGGGGAGTTTACTACTGTTCAATTACTGTAACAGTTATGTTCCCCAGCTTATTTAGCGTGACGGACGTAAAGTATGAGTGGTGCTTGAAACGTGTAGTGCATAGCGCCGTGGGGTTTTCAGCCAATATTGCAGTTTTTCTTCCGTACCCAGCACAAACCAACCCCACCTCCATCTCTGCCCCACCCACGAGGCTTTGATTCGTTCTCGGGGCGCTGTGGTGGCAGCACCCCCTAGCATACCGCGCTCCAATCGCTGTTTTTCCAAACTTGTAACCGGCAGCTCACGTTAGTGTTCCAGGAGCATCGTGGCCGTGTTAAATGCCAGAGATCACGGCTAATTGCCGGCGCAAAATCGCTGAGTGCTCGTAAGCATCGCTAACGTCGACTAGAGGAGAACGCAAATTGATCCCCTACGAGCCACTTCCTCTCCGCTACGGCTTTTAATCCATTGTGACGCCCGCTGGGTGTGCATCGACCTTTGCGCCGACGACGACTACCACAGGACGACGGCGGCTAATGGCGGAAGGGTGGCATCCGAGGTGAGTTCTCGTTCGGATCATCGGACTGCGTTCGTATTAGGGAAAGCAGCTGTCCCCGCTCTTTAATCTCCGCTGCTGCGTGAGCGCCGTTCGATTTTTCGCTCCGTGCTCAGGCATTCACACTCATTGGATTACTAGCCTACTTATTAATAGTTATGAAGCCCTGTACATGATTTCTTCATTTGCTGGTAAGCCGTCGCCTTGGGGGGATTCGTGAGCCTTCACCAAAAGGCTCCTACCTTCTCACGTATCCAAAATGGAGGGGTTCAAATCTAATATATCTTGCTATTTACGCTAATTCTTCTACTGATTCGCTTGCTGCGCTGTTTGTCATCTGGTTACCCCGCCTGGCCTGACGAAGGTGTTAAAGATCGAAAGCTCGCCAATAAAGGTTGAAAACAGGAGTCCACAATATCCACGAAACGAAGAAACATATACTTAATGAGGCTCCGGCACGGTACCATCCTACCATTTACGCTTATGTTCGTGAGGATAAATTTAACCAATGTTTGCCCGGAAAAATTGCCCACTTTGAAAGGGCGGTTAGCCACTGCCACCCCAATATGTTCAAGAACCTCCTCACCACTGCATGTTCTCCACCTCGAGCGCAGTTTATGGGTATCCTGCATGAAGCATGTAACTCCACAGCAAAGATCAAATGTTGCAGCTATTCGTAGGGCAATTTATACTAGATGCGTGCGGTTGCCGCGCGTGCGTTTATGTAATGAAAGATACATGGAACCAGTTGTATCGCTCATGCTTCTCAGACGCACGCATCTACGTTGTGGCGGGGCTCTCGTGACGGGACCGACGCGACTGACGCATGCACCTAATATAAATTGCCCTTTTGGCACCTCTTCGTTTTTGATAGCTATAGAGACGAGTGTTGCGAGGAGACGGTGTGTCTGTTGAGTACGTAGGGTAATTCCCAGAAATTTCTCACTGGAATTTCTCACTTTACCCTACTGCACGTAGTATTTGCTGTGTACTGCACGGTCCTCTACAAGCGCTTTTTGCCCTTGGCCTAAATGTAAGAATATCCATCGCCTTTCGTTGCTTTAGACTCTCGAGGAGTTGCGACTTCAATTATTAGCTCTCCAAGCCGTAAAAAGCCCCACCCCTCTCGCACATTCAATTCATCGCGGCCAGACAATGCTAAGCACACAATTGATGTAGTAACTCAAGCCCCGCGCTCTGGATAGAATAGGCGTCAGGAATCGGATTGTATTAGGTTGGTCCGAAAGTCTTGCACCAAGAATTATTTTTCGATCCAGAATTTCTCAGTCTTGAATTGAAATTCTCTGGCAGTAGAATGTGGTAGAATCTTCTGCTACTTCTCAAGTATGAAAATTGATAGACCAGGTTCCATCCATGAACAATAGTGTTATGGTTGTTTGAGAAAAGTGTAAAATTCGGTCAAGACTTTTGGGACAAACTAGTATGTGTGGCATTCCTGGGAAATGTCGATGGTTTAGGCACATACAGGGTCATAGGTAGTCCTGTAGGCTAAGGTCACACCAAAATTTGCCACTAATTTCGTTCACTGAGGACATTTGAGAAGAAAATTGGGTGTAGTTCGATGACGGTTTTGCGATGTCCAAGGGTAGCCCTGTTATGGGGCGTACCCACTATACTTGTGACCGAATCGAATATATTCGTGGAAATGTTCGAATATTCGAATATTCGATCAATTCATTCATTCGATCTCTCAAGAAAGGAAGACATTCGAACAATTCATTCATTCAACAATCTAGAAATATGGGTTATTCGAACAATTCATTCATTCGGGTTTTTCATATCACAGGTTATTCGAACAATTCGTTTATTCGACTGAGAAAAGATGCTATTCGAACAATCCGTCTGAATCTTTCAAAACTTTCGAATTCGAAATGTTATTTCACTTAAACTGGGAATATTTTCGAAACATTGAGGGAGAGCAGCGTGTCCCTTGTCAGAGGCTCGCATGATATGCCTTGGAGGCTCGTTGCTGCCCCATCTCTCCCTAACGTATCACCTGATATAATGTGATATGCCTCCAGGTTAACTTTTACACGCGCAAGGTATAAAGGATGCTAATGGCAGCACGTACGGGTTCCTGTTAAGGAAAATAGGGAAATAAGAATATTTATCACATCATAACATCCACATCGGAACTCACACTATAGAAAACCTTGTAGTCTTTCTTGGTAAATTCGATCAGTTAATTTTGTCCTCCTATTTGAGCTGCTAAGAAAAGCACATCAAACATTATGGCCGAATTCTCGTAATTGTTAATTGTAATGCCAATGGAGTATAAATTACAAATTGAAACTTTTAAACTGGCAGATTCAAGACCGAATATTCGAGTCGAATATATTCATTCATTCGGCCTCCAGAAATACTGCACTATTCGAACTATTCATTCATTCGGGTAGTCAGAAATGTATGATATTCGAATAATTCATTCATTCGCACATTGCGAAAACTGGAATATTCGAACTATTCATATTTCGAATAAATAAAATTCGGCAATATTCGAATTATTCAAAGTTCGAATATTTGTAAAATCGTCAAATAATCCCAAGTATAGTACCCACCTTCGCTGCACCTGTTGCGGGATTCACGAACGTTCCTGGGGAGGTTCTGAGCCTCCCACTTAGCTACGCTTGACGGATTTTTTGGGCAAAAGGTGACATATTTCGATAACCTTGACATCACCGGTTATCTGTAATTGGTCGAGTTATCCCGACAAAATGCGCCCATTTTTACCGGAACAACTTGCCCACTTCAAAACGGCGTGTAGATCAGTACCTTCCCGTGGATGTTTATGAATCCGAGTACAGAAGGAGCGGGGCCTGTGGGACCTATCTAGTGAAGCTCCCCTATTATTCTGTTTAGTAAGTTATCGCTAAGATTTGCTTGTCCTCGCTCATTGGGTAGGGTTTTGTGGCACTCGGGGTCCTGCCAAACACTTCTGCGTCACCCTGTAGAACACGAGTCCTACTTTCCACCCCTTGGTTTTGTTCTGGTTAACCGCTACTGAGAAAGGAATATTTATCCACAGGTCAGCACCCTGACTCATAGACCAGCCGCACGGATTTTTACTGTGTTGTGTTCCTTCATGTAGCAATGCTCAAATTCTTTTGAGAACTTGCTTTTTTTCTTTCGTTTCCAACCTGGTGGCGTAGGAGGCTCAGTTTTCAAGCACTTTTCAATATGAATAAAAAATCGTGGGGGGGGGGAGAGCATCAATGATAATTTGGGAATTAATCTAACAACAAAATTGATGTGCTTATTCCTCATTAGACCTCGACTACTGGTTCCTTCCATCTAACTTATCTGTTCGAATAGTTAGAGGTAATAGTCGGAACAACTAAATTCCAAGTACTTGTGCACGAATGCTTCCATATAGAAGTACTGCGCTGAAAATCATTTTCCATTCAATCACGCTCAGGGTTTTTTTTTTCTATAGACAATGTTTGCACGCCCTCAAGCCCAATTATAATCGTTTAATTGCAGTTTGATGCGGGAGAACACCGTCATCGGAGGGATGACAATCGGGAGGTCTCTCTCACACGACATCACCTATCGAGCTCATCTCCTGGAAGTGATCTTCGACCTGTATCGGGATGAGAAAACGAACAAGATCTACATTCCTAGGTTTTTCAAGGTGGGTACTTATTCTTTTTCAGGATGAAAAATAGGTGTAATATTTTAAATTGGGCAAAATTGTGTTTCCATTAATAAGATAGACCATAGAAGCGTACCATAGAAAAGTGCCAGGAGCATATACGGGGCATAGTAACCAAGAAAAGAATGTTTTGTCCAGTTAGTTACTCTAACATGGGCTGGGATTCATGAAACGGTAACCTAGCAAGCCAATTATGGATACTTTGATTGGGTATCGTATAGACTACGTAATGCTAGGAGACGCAGGAGGTAAAAGTTGGTTTTCTAGCGAGGTACTCGTTTGGTTATGCGTTCAGGAATCTTATGGTTAGCTCTGGTAACCAACTGATCAGTCTTGCTCGCAGCCTGTAGAGACACTCGTGAATACCTATGGCAGCCGCAAATCCAGAGCAAATGAGTTCTTCGAACAGAAATTAGCGCACCTTTCATCCTTACCCTTGGGCTACGTGAAGTTAGGAGACGCTGGAAGTGGAACTTCGTTCGCTAACCTGGTTTCGATCGGTTATGCGCTCATAAATCCTAGCCCCGAATGCTCACTATTTTCTCGCCACTTATGAATTATCGCCCACGCGATGTCTCTCCCCCCCCCCTCTTGAATCACTCCGTGCGGCATTATTTCCATAGCTGTGGATCCCTGTTAGCCAGGACGTCAGGATGGTATAATAATTATTCAGCCCAGGTTAGCCAAATTCAAAAAATGCGGTCATAGAATTGGAAGCGCACAAATGAATCTTCGTTACTATGTAGTCAATGTGCAGCAAAATATAATCTACGAACACGATTGTGATCCCTAATGCCGCTGGTCCTGGAAAGCACTCCTGCTCGAGCGGCGCGGTTGCGGCGCGTGTTTTTCGAGGCCGGTGAAGCGCCACAGCTATCGACGACCACTGTAAATGTGCTGGAATGTACTGGATACAAAGGAGCGATGTCCTGTTTAGAGGCATTCCGCTGAGTTTCTTAAAATGTAGTAATCTCCCTTCACTCCAGGAACTGGTCGATGCCGGAATCCGGAAGGACGATCCGAGGCTTGGGGAGATGATCAAGCAGGTTAGCGACCGCTATAGCCAATGTTGCAACTCTCACCACACTGTAAGTTTAGGTTCGGGAAGCGGAGCATGTCGACCAGGGCGTTTTTGACCAGGACCACTTGTTCCTCGACAAGGAAGCCTTTAGCAAGTCTGTGCTCTTTTATAGTTTTCTGGATCTGAGGATCTTTTTAACGATCCCACGTTTCGAGATGCGTCGGTAGCAGCATTGGAGTCATTGGGAAGGCGCTGAAGAAGCAGTTAGTGATTCCGGATTGGCCGTCCTTTACATCTGTTATGACTGAGCTCTATGAAGGATGCCGCGGCTATACGCAAGGCCAGGTGAGAGAATTTAACTCGGAAATAAAATCGAGCTGTTTACCTCAATCCACGACGTTTCGAAGTACATAATTTCTACAAGAATTTTTGTCCGCAAAGGACCACCAAATTTTTGTTCCAGTCTTTTTGTTGTGGCAAACTACGAAATAGTTTCCTTATCTTCTCTGAGGCAGAGTATAAACGCCTCGATAAGCTGTATGCCTCAATGACGACATAAAAATGTCTTCGTGCACATCTTCATATTGATCTCGGTGAAGTCTCAGATGCTATAATATGCAGAGCATTCGTGCAAGGCACGACTAATTTATCATACACCCTCACTATGAAATCCTAGAAGGTGACTTCCCCATGAAATTCACTCAATCTCTCGGTTGTCATTTTGAGGGAAAACTCGTTAGAGGAAGATTTGCATTAGATCTCTCGATTGGTGAAAAAGGTGAGAAAAAAAAAGGGGGACGGAGCTTACAGTGAAGTCCAATCGGTCGTAGACAATGGCCGGGACCGCGGCGCGAGTACTCTGGCTGTCTGCTGCATTGAGGCAGCGGGCCTGCTGGGCAGAGACATGGAGGAAAACCGCGCCGCGGTCTCGGCCCTTGTCTACGACTGTTTGGAGTTCACTGTACAAAGAATATTCCCGAAGTTCATCATACTTAGGAAACCTATTATAACAACCGTGTTTTGCATGCAAACCACATGCCTAAGACATGCGTGCTCATGCGGAACACTGTTTCTTTAATCAATAGTTCTGTACTAGCAATGGTCAAATTCATGCGAAACCCATGCATATCCATGCAGAACACATGCGTCTCCAAAATCCGATGCGAATTCGATGCAGTACCCAAGAGAAACCGACGGTTTTCTCAGTCCAATGCATGGGTTCTGCGTTGCTATGCATGGGTTGTCCATGGGTACGCATGGGTTTTGCATGGATTTAACCCTGCTGGTATAGCATTATTGATTGAAATACCGTGTTCTGCGTGAACATGCATGTCTTCAATCGTGGGACGTGCATTATTTTATCTCATACATAACACGGTCTTCAGATTTCCTGAGTAGAGGAGAAAAGCCATACTTTCGAATGAATTTTAGGAAAGGTGAAAGAGCTTCCATGCGTGTGATAACGCTATTTTTGCGGTCTTCACGCAAACATTTGAAAGCTTCGAAGGGCCGCCTCTGGGAACAACCGAACACTTTGAATAGAGTGCAGATTGCGACAGCAAAGGCTTACCCCCGATAGAGCCAATAAAATAGCGATATTCAGTTCACCTCATGACCAAAAGTACTCCACCATGTGTGTACGATATGGTCTCCCTCTTGTGAATGACGGGCTTAGTTTGGCACAGCCTGAAGAAAAAAAGAAGGACACTCCTCATGCATCAATGCTAATGTCTTCTGACTTGCATCTCGCACTAGTAGGGCAATTTGCATGTTATATTCATTGATTAGCAAGCTCCAAGGAACTTAGGCATGCACGACTCAAAGTGCCTTGCTGGGAATCACCTGAAGTCGCACGCATCATAGAGACTACCCATGGTTAACATTTTAACACCGCACAAGTTTACCTGCTGTCGGAGGTGTTTTGGGCTGCCCAAGGAAGACCTCCGAACCATTCAAGCGCTTTCTGCAGAAACCCCGTGGTACAAGCGTCTAGAGAAGATCTACTCATGTAGATAACCAGTTCTTCTCTACGTGAAAAGTATATGAGCCTTCTGGCTAGACTCCTTAACGCGGATCCGCTTGAAAGGAAGAGCTTGACCAAAACTTTCGGGCCAATGTAGTGCTCCAACCACATCATCAGTGGTCACTGTCTTCTAAATTCCCCGGTTACTTTACTCCCTATTGTGGTAGGTTTCGGTCTTCAGGTGCATACTAAGCACGAAAATTCTAGGAAATCCTGAACGAACTCTCTCTCCATTAGTTAATCATGCTATATTTTTTATATATTTGCATATATAGAAATTTCCAATCCTGCACATTTGTTATCATGTTATCGGTAGCAACGTACATACCGCAACTGGCCAGAGCTGATCCGAACACGTTTGCTACGTCCGTATGCACTGTGGATGGACAACGGAGGAGCTGGGGTGACGCGTTGAAGCCGTTTTGCTTGCAGGTAATGATTTTGCCGTAGTTACATACATAAGTATAATATTAGGTTTTTAAATTTTATAAATTTCGTTCTGGAAAGCTCTGAAGACGTCTAAATCTTGGAACCCCTAGAACAAGTTGCCTGATCGCATCGGAAACTTGCTCGACTTGAAACTTGTTGACAACTTGCTTTCGCCTTTTCTTGTCGGTAAGTTGTCGGCTCAAAGCTTGTCGACGACTTGCAAAATTGTCTTTCGTTGGCATTGCAAGTTGTTGACAAGCTTTAGGTCGGCAACTTTTACACAAGAAAAGGACAAATGGTCTGATCGCATGCTAGACTTGCTGGATCCGAAGCTTCTTGACAACTTGTTCTCGCCTTTTCTTGTCGACAAGTTGTCCCAAAGCTTGCCGACAACTTGCAAAGTGTTCGGCCAAGTAACTTTGCAAGTTGTCGACAAGCCTTGAGCTGACAACTTGTTGACAAGAAAAGGACAAATGGTCGCATACGACGTTGGCACTGCAAGTTGACTAGCTTTAGGCCGGTAAATTGCAGGCAAGAAAAAGCGAGAACAAGTTGCCAACAAGCTCAGGTCAAACACGTTTCAAATGCGATCAGACAACTTGTTCAGGTGGTTCTGAGAGTGTTCCAAATCATTTTTATATAACATGGAGGGATGATCATGATCTTGAGAGCCAGATGCGCTTATAGGATATGTGATTGAGTGTCTGTTTGGCTCTGCTCCAAGATTTCTGATTTTCCATGCTCCAGCGGCCACATGTTATCGAACAGTCATCGTTCTGGTTAATTAGTGTTGCTTAATAAGTGAAAATGGGAGCAAAAGCTCTAAAAATACATGAATTCGGGACAAAGTACATATTTGGACAGTAGATCACCACAAATTTCCTCTCTTCTCCTAGGATATGCACATACAATGCATCTTCCATTTAGTCAGTGTCGAAACCCTTCACCTACGCTCTGGTACACGAGGAGCTGGGCCCAGAAGAGCTCCACAGTCATGTTGGACAAGAGCCGAGCGGACGTCTTTTCAATGATATCTCTCTGGACCACAACAGTGAGTTTTTTCTCTACAGAACATAGGTGTGCGTTATTTTCTCTAATTTTTCTTCCTATTATTAAAGAAAAGCCCCACAATCCACTGATAAACGCCGGTGCTATAGTTGTGGCATCACTGATGAAGAGACGTGCTTCTCTCTCGGATCGTTTTGACTTCGTGAGTGTTTGCAAGGTACGGGGAATTTTTACTACTAACTCATTTTACAGGCTATCCACCAAATGAGAAGATTCTGCGGGGTTGGCTATGTTGGCTTCAACAATGCTGTGTAAGCATATATACAGAATTTACCCAGTAAACTTACCCAGGATCTTTTTTACTTGTCCAGGTTCCTCTCCGAGCGTGAGACAGCAGATCGGAATTACGCGCTTTCTTACTACATGAGGGAGCACAAGGTAAGCTTGCCTACCCTTGGTACAATATGGTGACCTCTCCCAGAGTGCTTTTACAGGTGTTCCCTAAGGACACTAACCTGCAAGACACGCTGGACCTATACTTCCAACTCTGCTCCATTGAGACAAACTGCGACACGCTGGCAGTGATGGCGGCGACGTTGGCCAACGGAGGGGTGAATCCCATGAACGGCGAGAGGGTCATCAACAACAGGTGCTTAGTTTATGCTCTTAGAAGCTAGAAGAATCCGCATGAAGCTGACTGGCTGATAGTTCAAGGAATTTTCCTAAGCAGATAGCATTCTTTGCTTTCATCAGAAAGTTAAGTCAAAACTGGTCAAAACTAAGGTGTTAGGGCAGGTCTGCATTGCCTTTTTCTGCTTTGTCTCGAATTCAAGTCGTTCATAGTTCCATTGATCGCTTTACTGTGCTTTCTATTTTTATTTATTATTTTTCCATATTTATTCTTTATTTATTGTTTCCCACTTACAGTAAACTCCAAACAGCCGTAGACAAGCGGCAGGACCGCGAGCGGCGTTCACGGGCAGAGACACAGGGGCTGTGCATGCTGGCTCTGGTTGTCTGCTTCTGCCAGCAGCAGCAGAGAACTCGAGGGTCACGCCGCAGCAACCGGAGCCGGTGTCTTATATAATATTCTGCCCGTATAAAATTCTGACCACTAAGCGAAACTTTCCGCACAGGACGCACTATTCTATTTCGATACCTAGCTCGCCGTAGAAAGTTTTCACCGGCAAAAAAGTATTCGTGTGAACCTCCACCTATGGGGGCAGCGCTTTATCATTTTCCTCTACTTAATCTGAACTTTCGTCGCCAGTTATGCTATTTTTCTACGTTTTCCCAAAGTATGAAGCTGATTTGAATATTTTCGTTTCTTTTTTTTTTCGGGTTGTGCAACTCATTTGCGTACTTGAATTGACGGACGGCCGTCATTAGCTGGAGTTTCCCATGCGTGGTGCTTCGACGGCGGGAGTTTCACGTGCCGGGCAGAACTTTACGCGTGTAATATTCTGTCGGGCAGAGTATTATACGGGCAGAATATTATATACCGCACCGGCATGCAGAGCCCCCGTGCCTCTGCCCGAGAACGCTGCACGCGGTCCCGCCCCTTCTCTAAGGCCGTTTGGGGTTCACTGTATTAAGTCCCCATTTTTACAGTTCTGCCCTCTCATTGGTCAGTGCATAGGTTTTGTCTCGGTATCCTAATGGTATTCCGTCGTGATGTATTTAATAAATAAATAAATAAATAAATAAATAAATAAATAAATAAATACTTGGGACATCAAAGTGTGAAAGGGTGAAAAGAATCATTTTCAGGGCCTGCCGTGATACTCTGTCTCTGATGTACTCATGCGGAATGTACGATTGGTCAGGACAGTTCGCGTTCAGGGTGAGTTCGCCACGTTTATCGCTGCTGCTCCTTGAAATCTGAGCAGATTAGCAGTCATCCTCGATGAAAAAAATGCTGGTTGTCTTAGGATATCCACGTCAAAGTTCTTTGACATCCAGGACTGGGATTCATGAACGCATAACCGGACAATACGGGTGCAGGGCGTCATACCATGAGCGGCACAAACGGGATCTGTGATTGGCTAATTGGGTGGATTGACCATTCGCAGAGCTCGGCCGCACCGCTCTTTCCGGGTATAGCGCTCTGCACTCATGGTAACCATCGTTGGTTTGCGTGGTTAGTTCTCCATGGATCCTGACTCTTTTGAACAAAAGGTTTCTGTGGGAAAATGGCAAACGATAGAACTTTTAATTTTCCTCTATTTTCTTACTTGTCTCGCTTTTCCTGCTCTCAATCCTCGAATTTTCCTCATCTTCCGTTGTCTATCCGACTCAGGTGGATAAAATTCCTGTAGATTTCGCTTATTTTACGTGTATTTGTTTCGGAAATTTATTTCCGAAACAAATACACGGAAATACAAATTTATTTTCGAAACAAATACACGTAAAATAAGCGAACTTCACTGGAATTTCGCCATTTTTCTCGATTTCAGTAGATTTCACTGGAATTTACACGTAAAATAAGCGAAATCCACTGGAAACTGCATTACGTGTAAATTCCAGTAGATTTCGCGTATTTTTCGTCTTTTTTTTCTGGTGATTCGTTTTTCACTAATTATTGCCACTTCTCCTTAGCCTTCAAAGGTGGATTATGTATGAAAAAAAAATCCACAAATTTTACTTACCATAAGCACAAGAAAAATTGCCTGGTTTCCCCAAAAATGGAATTATTCCATGTTGAGTTAAGGAAAATTCACCTACTTAGTCTACGGAGCGCGTGAACTGGATTCATTGAGGCGGGGTTTCCCGCCCAGGTGCAGTAAGTTGCGGTAGAGTTGGTGTTCAAAACACTCAAGAATGCTCTTCTGTACAAACCCACGGTAGTGCTGCTCCATGGTGCAACCGTCGGGGCTAGAGTATCAGACACCAGAGAGATTTCGCTTACCTTCTGGCGGAATTCGGGTCAATTCCAGTGGATTTCGCCTATTTTTCGGGCGTAATCGGGAAATACTTCGGAGAAAAATAAGCGAAATCTGCTGGAAAGCACACGTAACCTACTGGAATTTTTCCACCTGAGGAACTATGAACTGTGTGAGGCTGACTGGTATGCAGTAGACAGTTGGCTTGACCGAGCAAAATAGAGTCGAGTTTCGAATTTGGAGTGACTCGCCGCATTGACTACTCGAAAGACCTGAAAAATTGAGTTATTCGAGATGCCGACAATTCAAAAAAACCTCAAAAAAATCGAGTTGTTCGAATTATCGACTGTCTCAAAAGTCAAATAAACTGTTCTCTTTCACTACAGGTTGGCCTACCGGCGAAATCTGGAGTCGCCGGCGATATGATAATGGTGATCCCGAACGTGATGGGCATAGCAATATACTCTCCACGGCTCGACTCCCTTGGGAACACGTACCGAGGCCTAAAGTTTGCAGAGGCGCTGATCGAGAAGTTCAACTTCCACAACTACGATAGTCTAGTGGGTTGTTACACAGAGTTCTCAGTCATGTATCTATGACCAATCGCTTTAGGTTTACTCCGACTGCCAGAAGATGGATCCAAGGAAAGCGGTCGCAGAGATTGGTCAGGACAACACCTCGAGATTTTTGTATGCAGCCAAAAATGGCGATATCTCTGCTATAAAGAGGTACATATGGGCGTATTTTTCTCTGTGATAAGACGTAGTGCTTTCTGCGCGCTGGAGTTGGTCCACTGTTCCTGGTGCCACCGTTCTTCTATATTCTGGCATCCTAAAATATTACACCTGATTTGTACAACAAGCAAGGAGTAAACAGAGTGCGATGTAATGATCGGGGTCTGGCTAGCATATACAGCTCTCCCTTTACTACCACAGATTAACAGGTTCTGTAGCATAAATTTGAGCGGGCCAATTCTAGGCTTTGTTCCACCTCAGAATCTTGGCATGGTAATTGTTGTTGTAGATTACGTGAGGATTCTTTCGAGCTGTTAGCCAAGATGGTTATTGATCTTTATTGAGGCTAACGTTTCGGCGATGTCGCCTTCGTCAGAGCCTGGAAAGTCAAAGTCATGAGTGATTTACCCCCTCAAACGCCTCATCCTTCTACAGAACATCATTCATCCAGCCAGTAAACTCGAAAACAGTATTAGAGAAACACAGACAGTGAGCGCTCACCTTAGTTGCGAACACGATGACCGAACTCTTCTCTAATACTGTTTTCGAGTTTACTGGCTGGATGAATGATGTTCTGTAGAGGGATGAGGCGTTTGAGGGGATAAATCACTCATGACTTTGACTTTCCAGGCTCTGACGAAGGCGACATCGCCGAAACGTTAGCCTCAATAAAGATCAATAACCATCTTGGCTAACAGCTCGAAAGAATCCTCACGTAATCTACAACAACTCAGAATCGTTTTTTGAGGTCCTCATATGAAAAGAATCTCCATTGGCTGCTGATCACAGCCATATACCTTATTTCGTGCAAAAGTGCCAAAATACCCGCTTTTAAGCCTCCTCATTTGTGGGGCTTGTGGGCGGAGCCAGGGGGGAGGGAGTACAGGCGCCCGCATGTCGCATATGGAGCTCATTTCTCATCCTCTTAGGTAACGGATGTTGAGAAAATTTTGAGAAAGTCTCTCACAATGCACTCTATTGCCGGAAATGCTTCATCTCAGAAGTCAGGTTGTGCGCTCTCGCCTTGGCTCCGCCCACAATCTCCACGAAAGAAGAGGTTCATCCACCTTTGCACTTGTTAAAGCTTCTACCCATTGAAATGTCTTATATAGAAAACGCGACCGCAGGATGTATTATATGTAAGGTCTGAATGGTCAGTGGGCGGGCCGTACAGTCGAGGAGGCGGAGCTTCCATGCGCGTGTACTAATTGTCTCCACCGTCGCTCATCAATCCTCTCTGACTCGATCCTAACCACTGTCACCAAGGACTCCTATGATCATCCACCACGCCTTTGAGCGCTGCAGGCGCGAGGAGTTCAATCAATATTACACGCTTGAAAATGAGACCGCGCCGCATGGCCTGTGCGGCGCGGCAGACCACCTGGGTGCTGTGAGTCTTGGGTGTGGCGGGGTTGCTGCTAGTTCAATATACAGAAATAGAAGAGCCATTGGTGAAATAGGAAAGCAGAGCAGCAGTCCTGCATGCTTGAGAATCACTGCGGATCGATAGTCAGCCGCGCCACGTGATTGTTGCGGCGCGGTCTCCTTTTCAGGTGGGCAGTGGCAATTGACGCTCTTGTAGCTCTAAAAAAAATGGAAAAGTGCCAGTGCAGTTGGCTGTGGTTTATAGTGGTCAGGCTTGCTAATTATCTATTATATTTCTGGATGGTGCACCAAACCTAACCTTGGGAGTGAAATGTGGGTCACTGGTATATCTGGATTGGCGTCTCAAGCTACATCTTTTACCCGCTCTGGGTAAATATTGACCCTCCTACCACTTTTCCGCTCAGGTACCTCCTGATGGGAATGGATATCCACGACCGTGACTACGACGACCGCACCGCTCTGCACGTGGCCGCGTCCGAGGGTCAATTGGAATGCCTAAACTATGTGCTGTCCAAGTGGAAGGAATCGCCAGGTGATACACTTTCCAGAAATTTCAATGGACCTCCTGGAACTTTGTTGTTCAGAACCCCAGGACAAATTCCAACGTACCCCGCTGGACGACGCCAAGCACTTCGACCATCGCGAATGTGTAGAACTTCTTCAGAAGGCGATAGCTCGCTGGAAGGCGTCCCAAGAACAATCTACACCGAAGTAGGGAGTGTGATCTTAGGCACCTGTGACATGTTCTTATTTGAGAGTAGCAGAATTCTATATATTTATAACGTTTTTTATAGGATATGTGTAAATAAAGGACCGATCGATTCTAATTTATATGTGCGAATAAAAATGCTGACGTCGAACAGATTTTTTCCACTGTGGACCCCACAACTCTTCACAAACACCAGAGAGCTGGCCCGACTGTGGTCGAGGAGTCCTACGGAAGCCCAATTGTGGAAATGAGTAGTTTGGAACAAATTCGGTGTGATTTGCACGAGCGGGCTATCGTTACTGGGATCTTCGTTATGTAAGATTGTTCGGGATACGCCGTGCATATCTATGGTTCGCATCTGAATTTCAGACCGTTTTCGTTATAGGAATCCCACTTCCACAACGGAGTCTTGCTTGCTCAATCCCGAAGCCATTTCATTTTAGAAGGCAGCTTTTTTCCTTATTTTCTGACCCGGTTGCGGCAATGTCGTAGTTCAGGCATTTCCGGGTCTGATGTTCTTGTTTTTTTTTTCTTCGGAGAGTCCATATTGTTGCAATGGAACTCCACGGTGTTTTCTGTGATATCTCCTCTGAAGATAATTGTAATAAATCCTTTGCAGTAGGTGATGCCATCCATAAGCGAGCTTCTTACACTTTCTCTCACAATCCCCTCTAACTATTCGACTTGAAGGACTGTCTATTCTATTGACTTGCCATCAAATCCACTGGCTTACAATGTTGGAAACCTCAAGTACAATTTTCCCAGTCTTCTTGGATTTTCTAATCATTCTTTCTCCAACTTCTGGAGCGGCAAGAAATCCACTAACATTGGAAAAAGGAGAAACAATGTGAAAGAGGATATTTCGTCAACTCCTACGCCATGAATTACCTTGAAATCACTCAAATTCGTTTCTGAGTTTTTCACTTGAGAAGAGCTGCTGATCCCAATAGTGTACGTGATTTTGTCCAGAAATGCCAAAAAGCTGTTTTTTGGGCCGCGATTCTGGGGAGCTTGTGGGCGGAGCCGATGGTCTTGGCCAAGGCCGGAGGATAAGGCTTCTAAATGATGTGATCCCGGGAACACAAACTCTGAGGAAGCTATTGCTTCTCGTCATAGGAGGTCCGTCGCGTGTTACCAGCAAGCGTGTGCATGATACGAAGACCTCGCAGTCCCGCCTTAGCTCCGCCCACAAGCTCCACAAAAGTTGAGGATCGAAATCGGGTCTTTCGGCAGTTTTGCGTGGAATCACTTTTACCATTGTGATCGGGGACTCCTGGAGATCTTTTTCACTCCAATGACTGAAAAGAAGTGAGCAGGTTGAAAACAAGTTTTGTCATTTTTGTGTTAAGCTACCACATGTCTGGTAAGATAAATTTCCGCTGAAAAGAAATTGTTCCAAAAAGTGGAGAAAAATCTGACTAAAAGAGTGGTAACTTGCCCATTTTGTTCCCTAGGCATATTTGGGTAATAAGTTTTCGTGAAAAAACACAAGGTGGCGAAGAGACAAAAATTGTGTAGATTCAGCAGTTTCAATAAAGTTTTCATATATCTTTTTACACCTTTTTACGTGCTGCAGTCACCCTAGACCTTTGTAATGGCCCAGAAAAAAGTAAGGCCAGAAACAGTCTTGGAAAACTATAGTCTGGCTGCAACATCCAAGATAAACATAGTGGCGCCCGTACTGATTACGGGTAAATTTGCGTGGTGTTGACAGGTTTACTCTGGGTAATCTCTATGGTTACGAGGCCCCAGATAGAGTAGGTACGTACATGATACGTACATATGTACATATGTCCCTCACCTCCCTCCGCTCTTTGCACGTGCAAAGTTCATTCGTAAAAACGTCTCCGTAAGCACATGCTTTGGTTTTTCGAATAAGCGTCGAGTGTTTCGGTGAATCATGGCCATTTGCGGTGTTCACCACATTCGGGCGAGCCTGCCAACATTCACTTCTGAAGCCATTCGTTTGTAGACGTTTGATCTGTTCTTCAATCATGGCCTATCCGAGTTCTGAACACTGGCAGCCATTTCTCACAAAATAGCTAAGCGTTGGCTCTCTAAAGTGGTCTGTGGACAGCGCTTCTTTTCTCTGACTGACTTTGAAATATTTGAAGTACGATGTACTAGTAAGTAGAGACAGGCCATTGACAGCTACCCGTAGTCGTTCTTTTCGCATTAACCCCAGCCTAATCTCTTTACGAGATAATGCGCCAGGGTGTCGAGCGAGTGCAATAACTTATGTTATCTTGAACAAATATCTCCACTCAAGGCCGAGTTGCAAGTGATCATCCGCAAAGGCAGTCAGCTGTTTTTGCTTCGTCATTAGCGCAACTTTTTTGATCTATACATTTATTACACAGGCACGAACCCATGTGGAAATCCATTAAATGAATCTGACTGCCTTGTTGCTGGTCCTGGTTCTTAGTGTTTCACTTGATTTTTCTTACTGCTTTCCTTGTGGAGAGCAGACGCAGGCGTTGGCCAAGGCATGGATCCATCATTGCGATTTCCCAGGGTAAGCGTGTTGACGCCCGTGCTGACGGCAAAAGGGTAAAATAATTTAGTGGGAAAATTTGTGTGGCGTCAACACTTTTACCCAGGGTAATCTCAGCTACGGATATGGCCTCCGGTCTTGCTTAGCTGTCTTTATTCAATTTTCCATTTTCTAGAATTTCCTTTTCTCAGATACATTTCACTGATGTCTTTTCACTTGAAGTTCATAGGCTTGATTTTGCATTAGACAAGAGACCACATGCATCATTGATATGACCCTAGGTTAACGTGTTAATACCACACAAATTCACCCGTAGCCAACACAGGCATAAACACACTTACCCTGGGTAATCGCAATGATGGATCTAGCTCAAGAGGGTCGAATTAGGCTAATGGTGTGGTTTGATTTCACCTCACTATCCAGTATAACTCAACCACCCACGGCTTCATTTATTGGCGCAATTGCGGTGCCTTGGCGAAAGACAACTCGAAGTAGAGATGGAGTTCGTTCGGGGATCGTTGTCGAGTGGAAATCGACCAGATGAGGATAACCAGCAGTGAAACATATCCGCAGAGATATTTTTATTAAGTAGCGGATTCTTCAATCCACACTAACACTACCGCTAGAGCGCTTTTTTCCGAGTGGATAAACGAGATTGGAAACGGTCAAGGGTATCACGCCTCAGCCAGGATGTCTCTGTCCCTTATAGTTTCAAACATACTTTTTTCGCTAATTTAATTGCTGCTTTGTGTTTGCTAATAACAAAAACATGAATGCCATTACAAAATTCTGTGTCTCGAATATGGAATGACGGTCTGGCATGTGCCATCCGTCACTGCATAAATACGAGTGATTCACAGAAACTGTCCGCAGCTGCTCACTTTAGGTTTAGACCATGGTCCAGACTGGCTTTGTGGAAGTTTCTGGCTGTTTCATGCATGCTCTACCACTGCGATTCGTTTTATGTACGGATTCGTAGGCGATGTTTACACGTCTTCGCAGCGCGACTGTTCAGTAGCGGCTGGTCCCATGTGGAAGCATGCGCCACGTTATGGTGGTTTGCGGTTATCCTAGCGACGCGACGTCGCTGATTCCCGTCGCGTGGTGTTTATACTTCCTTCATTCGAAAGCGAGCAGAACTCGCAATCGCGCATGAAGCACGAAACAACGATTTCGATCACTTATATTATAGAGTGCTCAGAATCCCCAGAACAACTTGCTAGTAAGCTTTCGGCGAGCAAGTTTCTGATCGCATTTGAAAATTGCTCGCCACAAAGCTTGCTAACAACTTGTCTTTGCCTTATCTTGTTGACAAGTCGTCCGTCCCGAAACTTGTCGAAAACCGTGGCCTGGAAAGGATCTACTCTCTAGTCTTGATTTTCCCTTGTTGAGACAAGTTGTTCGGCTGAAAGGCTATGGACAATTTGCTAACAGCTACTTCAACCAAAAAGCTCGCTGATAAGTTTTACACGTGAGAAAGTAGTTGGCAACTTGTTGTGGCTCTTCCTTGTCGACAACTTGTCGTAAGAGAATGTTGCTGATAACTTGTTTTCTGGTAGCATGATGACGTCAAACTTGTCGGCAAGGTGCTGTCTTACTACAGCGTATAGAATAAATAAATAAATAAATGAATAAATGAACGTTTTGCTAGTTAAAAGGTTGTCAGCAAGTTGTTTTGGGGCAAAGGTGGGCTGACAACTTGCTTTTTGGGTTCTAAGCAGGGAAGCTTCAGCTGCAATAGGTGGGAGGATGCAAAGGTTAGTAAGAGTTCAGACTTCTGCAAGAAAACCCAACAGTCCTGTGCTGACTGGTAATCAGCTCATCCGGATCCGTTCAGGAAGACTAGCATCTTAGCTGTGTTCTGCTCATTTCTCTGCGCTTTCCGCCTGTTTCAGACTTCCACGATCTCGAATCTGGCTACATAAAGAACGAAAGATAAATCATTGTTCAGTTTAAAGTGTCCTACTTACAAAGCAGTTGCGACATGAAACACTGTCAAGTGTGAATTTGCACGCGATTTTAATCGCAAATTACAGGTCAAGGTGTCAAAATTCCTTGTATTTGCACTCGTTCCCCATCACGTAGCTCAGTGTTTATTCAAGAGACTGCGCTTTCTTCGTTTTCCTCTCTTTATTGAGGCATATATTGAACATTATGATCAAAGTAAACATAATTATTAGTAATTTTTAAATCTGTTCACTATGCTCGATCTGGTCCTTGCCTGTTTGGCTTCGCCAAACCGGGATTTTCTGAGCGCGCTTTACCCTATTTTTATAAACTAAAAAGTGGAAGAATAGCCCTAACAGCGAAAGAATATTGTTTAAGGGGAGACTGAGCAAAATCAAACCAGTGCTTCCCATACAGTTCCATCAACTTAGTTACAGTGAGCGTCGATGAAACTGCGTTTCTCACGGAGTTGAGAAGAGCGCGGCGCGGCCGCGTCGCGTGCGTTCTAGTTGTCTCCATAACAGCGAATCATAGGGATTTTGGTTTTTTTTTTTCGAATTGATGTTCTCTTTTTTGAGCGCTCCATCGTGGCCGTGTTCTTAGTTCCATCGACGCCCGCTGTAGCTATAAAATCAGACCAGGAAGAGGAACACCTCAGATGCTGACTAGTTCCAGTTGCACTACTGCTCTACTAAGTAAGTTTCTAGTCGAATAAGAGTAACGATCGAGGAATAGCGGTGAGCCGCCAACGAAATGAGTTATGATGGTTGTTATGCGCGAACGGTGGCACCCGATGGTGTTCGGATTATCCGGCTGCGATCACTCTAACCTCGGCGTTCCTAGTCCACTGGGTCATTCATAGCTTGCTTTGATAGTTGTCTAGTTAGCCTCGCGATATCCACGCTCTTCTCTCCTTTTTTGGCATAGGTCTTATGCTGTTTGGGTTGCGGGAGGGGAAGGAGGGGTCTCCCACTCACATTAAATTGGCAAACTTCCTGGAATTTGTAGGCAAAAGTTTTCAACACAAAAATCGGAAAGTTTTGCTTTAGTTTATCTCATTTTAGTATCTTGTCATTATCCATTGAGACATTCAGAGTGAAAAAGGAAAAGAATTCTTTGAGATCTTTATCAATTTCTTATCAGCTTTGGAGCTCTGACCCTTCCGCTCAACTTTTCTACGGTTGCGCTACTTTTTCTCGTATACACACTCTTCCCCCCCCCCCCCCCCCCCCCCC
>JARK01001371.1:1081429-1094521 GCA_000688135.1 Ancylostoma ceylanicum
CTTCCCTATTTCTTCCCATCTGCTACTGTCACTGAGTGTGTAATATCTTTCTATCACATTTGTCTGGGAAAATTAGAGGCCGTCTTTTCTCTGAGCTTTGGATCGAGAAAATATCAGATGCGATCAGACTATTTCTTCAGGAGAGGGTGGTCCAGCTGAACGACCACTTTTTCAATCGCATCGAATTTTTCAGCAGAGGCCCGGAAAGCTGTAGGAGAGCATATGCACATCCAAACACATTTTGAGTTTTTGAGGATCAAACCGCCAAAAATAGAGTGAGCTAGAAATTGGTTTGAACTCGTATGGAAATACCACTGTCGCCCTCGAGAGAATTTCTCGACTTCCGGGACAATGCTCTAAACCTCGTTTACTTCGACATGGGACTTCTTCTATGTTCTCAGACTTTCGAGCTTCGTTTGGAAGATTCCAAGCGATTCAATCTATTATAGAATCGCTGAGAGTTACTTTAACATCATCATTTTTAGATGGAATCATTGAAGTGAATGCTTCACCCGATTCTGAAGAAAATTTTCAGACATGAGGCATAAGTTCGGGTACGAGTGGACAGCTTTCCTCCCGCAAATGCTGGGCGGCTCTGTGCGCGCTCATGCTGCTTCACTGAGCACATACGTGACATTCGCCCTCGGTTCCAACTGGTATACAGTGAAAATTTTTCTGTGAGAATCCCACCAGAGTACCCGCCAGGTCACACCGGAAACGCCAGCAAAGTAAAAAGAAAAGAAGAAGCCGATCGCGTTTTTCACCTACGGTTTGACTTGGTGGCCACAGCAGCAGCAAAAAAAATGCTTCAGAGCATAGCCGCAGTTTGCACAGCGAGCTCGTTGACAGAAAAAAAAACCTCCCGTCCTTCTATCCCCAACGTCCTCCTTGTCATTTACCAGCTTCGTGCTGCCGTTCGATGCGCAAAAATGTGAAGTGGCTTTGGACCTCCTCGAGTTTGCTCTAATTTGGGTGTGGAAAGGGATTTTCTCGGCTGGTCACGATTATCACCACCACCACAATGTAAGAAGTTGTTGGGAACGTGCTTCAAGTGGTGGTTTGCACGAGAACCGGTGTACTGGCACTCGGTCCATCCACTTTCAAACTTCAAACCTAAAAAACGGCAGCGACCACTAATGCCAAAGTCTTAGACATCTTAGGCATCTTAAAATAACATTCGCACTCAGTTCAAAACCAATGGGACTGTGAACAACAAATCCATTCCAGAGGTGTTCAAACTAGGGGGTGAAATACCTTTGAGAAGGCAAAGTGCTGAGTTTATTATTTCCTATATTCTATCCTTTCTTATATTCTCATTAGATCCAACTGTATTTTTGGCAAACTGGCAAACTTCACCAACGAGTAATGGTAGTGTGGCAAACAGTTCTCAGAACTCCTGACGTCAATAACAACCGAAATTTTCCGAAATGGGGCGACCAAATCTTTTCATTCTTTGCCCTCTATTTTGCATTAAACTTTAGACATTTTTCATTCTCCAAGAGACTTCCTCCTGCTAACCAGATGAGAAAACTAGGCTGTCTCAATTGCAGTCCATTTTTGCCTGATTCTCGGTCTTCATTGGTAAAGTTTGGCCGAGGCGCGGTTGCATCTGACAAGAGAGCTAAATGGCGACCGAGTCGAACGATCACAATCCAGTCGCTGAGATCACGCAGTTCTAGGTCAGCGCCTCCACCGATAGATTTTTAGGCTGTTCATGGTCCAGCTCCACATCACGCGGCTCACTTATAGCGTCGATCCGAGTGCGTTTTTCGCGGACTCGGGAAGCACGCGACGCGACCGCGCCGCTCGCGATGGAATAGTCGCCATGGCAACCGGACCACAGGGTTTTCTCGATAGTTCCTTAGCTTTCTTGGTAGTCGACATTAGGTAGGACGGGAAACTATTGAGAAAACCCTGGCTTGCCACAACAGCTGAAAATTCCAGCGAGAGCGGCGCGATCGCATCACGTGCTCCTGGACGCCGCGAAAGACGTGCTTCCATCGGCGCTCATTGTATGTGCCCAGTGAGCATGTGCAGCTATAGAAGAACACCGAAGAGCTGGAACCGTTTTAATTCCAGGAATTCTACGGATCAGAAAGGCGACTATTCTCGATCTTATAGCAGTGATTTCTGCAGTCAGAAAGATGAGGTTTTTAATCGAGAGTACAACCAAAAAAAAAGGCGTGCAACTGAGGGTTTGAGTAGTTGTAACCGAGCAGAACGACCGAGTTGACTCGGCGGAAATTTTCGCAAAAGAAATCCTAAGTTAGAAAAAGATAAGAAAGAAAAAAATTTAATATTGTTCCCTGGTTACTCATCATCTATAGGGTTTTTACGACATGTTTCAGGAAAAGGTGCATTCAACACAATATGTATAATGTAATAACCTACATACGTACCTCCTGCCTCCGTTGTGTAGCTGTAGCGTTTCTGGTTAAAATTGGGACCCAATACTCACCCTTACCCTTTGTGTTACCCTTTGTGTTGCTGTATTTTCAGCAATTACATTGCGACCCTGACCCTCCTTACCACAATCCATGCAATCTAATGCACGTCTTCCTTATCTTGAGTTTTATAATAGTATTGTGTTTACTGGTGTTGGTTTTCTGTCACTAACGTTTTTTTTCTTCTTTTCCAGTTGATTTGTTACTAACCCTAAAGCATTCCTTATCGTTTCTGTCGGCACATCATTGTGGTGTATTCAATGCGGACTACCACCTACGTAGACTGTATAGTATACATGTAATAATGTATTAATAAATATACATGTATTAATAAATAGTGTTCTCCACTTTGTAATTCACTAAAACTCTGATAGATATTGAGAAATTTCACTTTTATTCTGTCTTATGCGTTCAAGGATTTTTTGGGTTCCTCAATTTGCAACCAGTGACTAATTCCGAACGGTTTCTGTTTTTGAGTCTCCGGCTGACCGGTCTTTCTTGACGCAAACCGTACTTTCTTCTCCCGTGCATCTAGTCTGGATTCCACATGCTCGGATTATAGGACTTTTTCCAAGCCTTCCGTATGTGTTAGTTTTGACCATTAGTCTTTTTTGGAGTTTTGTCCACTGAAATTTGTGAATGCCTCTGAAATCTCGCTGTCGACCAAACTGTCCGAGTTTCATCGGGTCCGGTCAATTCGTACATGAAAATGCTCATTTTCTGACTTTTTCTCATCCATAACTAGGGCTCTGCGGAATTGCTCCAGCGTCTTGGCGCGTCTCGTGTTGTGCTATTTCCGCTCGCTTCCATAAAATGGGATCGGTCGACCATCAAACGGCTATTTGCCTATTTGCCGACCGTAATTTGCTTGGCGTCTTCGCACACATCCGCACTCCATCGCTGAAACATTTCACGCCACCACGAACACCTGACCGATCACTGAATATAGCAGCTCAGCTGTTTATCTCCCAACTGGGTCTGAGAAGCACTCAAGAATCGCACAACAAGAGCTTTCTTCCGTCGCATCTCATCCGCCGGAATCGCGACGTCGAAAAAGCGGCGAACGATATAAGCCGTAACCTGAGAGCACTGGAAAAAGTGGCCGGATCCACGCGGATAGGACGGAATACCCACCTGCCCGTCCGCCCAACGTCAATCCGGTCCCACTCGCCACGGTGCTCCTCTGGTCTTTCTCGGGAACCATCATTTGAATCGCAAATAAATCGCTGCTTGGCCTACGAGAGGCATTGTTCACTATCAGGCCAGCCGGCAAATCACATTCCTTTACACTTTCTCTTACTCAATGCTCATTGGAATTTTGTTCTCTGAGGCTGATTTGTTCCTTTCGTCTTATATAAATTTGTTTTTTAATGGTAATAAATTGCAAACGATAGTTGCAGCTCCAGTCTGGAATATGGCCAGCTCGATTCAGTCACGTTTTATGCAGCTCATCTTCGGTTAGTTCTCAACTTTCTCACTCTTCTATAAAGACTTTATTTTTAACAAAAATTCAAACCACATTGTGGTAGAACGTGAGAGCGTCCACATACCTAATTTTCTCTACAGTTATTGCTTCTTTCCCGAAGCTATTTGGCCATTATTGCCATTAATCGGCTAGTACTGGTCCAAAAAATGTAGCAATCAAAAATTTTGCTCCGTGGTTTAAGTCTCGCAATATTTATAGTTCTATGTGGTTTCGGGTCTTTATTCGAACGAAATATCCACGTCCAATACTCGGAATATCCGTGTTTAACCCATTGCGGACAACGTGATGCACATGATGCATCACGATCTCGCGTCCTCGTATAACCATTTGATGGGCATACTGCTTCATATTATGTTTTTATGTTGGAAATCCGGAATGTTATCCAAGCTTTTCGCGTTGGGCATCGGACAGACAAGATGACAGAAAAATGAAAAAAAATGGAAGTAAATCTCCATCATTTTTAGCTACTTCCCTTGTGGAGTTAGAAATTATTTTGCAAAAAAGTGAATATGAGCGGTTGGGAGAGCGCGAAAAATTGGGGTCTTTGCCGTTTTGATCCGGAGAGGAAATTATATTAATAAAAATATTGGTTATAATAATGAATTATTGATAGAAATTATTTAAAAATAATAATAAAATTAAACGGTTAAGATACACCAGTGCAAAGTTTTTATTTATTTCGTAAAGTAATATCGAAAACTGCGCTGAGCAGAGACACAGAGGAAAACCGCTCCGCAGTCACAACTCTTGTCTGCGTACATTTGGAGTTCACTGTAATAACGTGACTATAATATAAGATGAACACTTGGGTCTGCATGCATCATTGCGATTACCAAGGATAGACGTGTAAACATCACATCAATTTACTCATCGCTAGAACGAGCGCCTACACGACTACCCTGGGTAATCTCATTGATGCATCCAGGCCCTATAGTGGATTACACCTTTCTCCGTTATCCATAATGAGTCACTATCCATCCGCTTTTCGTGTATAACCCGGCCCATAATCCGAACTTTGGAAAATATTTTCTCTGTCCATCTCTGATGTGAAGATAGCTGTTTTAATTCCTGGTAAGAACCCTGTGTCTCTTAGCTCTAGTGCCCAGATAGCTAAAAATACTCTCGAAATCCGGCTTATTGTTAGCTAAAGTAACCAGCACCTTCTGTTTCTTGCTTTAGCTGTGTTTTCTCTGAAGAAAATTTGTCACATACTCAGAGAAGTACTGGCCTTCATTGCTGTTCTGCTAGTTTCTTGCTAGTGTATTGTAGTTGCTCTGGTAATTGCTAGAGTCAGTGTCTTTCTTCAGAACCGATTCTGAGATTTCAAGGTCAAAAGAAGCCCCAGGCGATGCTGATCACAATGGAATATATATTTCCTTGCGAAATTGCCGGAAATCCTGCATTCGAACCTTTTCTTATAAAGAGTTCGAGGTGCTCTCTGCCACAACTACCACGAGGAGTAGCACTACCCACCATGTTGTGGGCCAGCAATCGATACCATCATTGTGACATGCCGCAACTCCACAATTGCTTGTGATAGCTGTCGCAACGGGCACCTCGAACTCTCCAGGGAGAGGAGTTTCAAAATGCGGTTTTTTGGGACATCTGCAAGAAGATGTGTATATCATTGTGATCAGCGTCACCTGAAGATTCTTACGATATTGAAACATAAAGGTACGTCGATGCTGATGTGAGACATTGTCAAAAACATATATTTACATAGAGTGCAGTCCTTCTCAATAAGATGGACGGATTGCGCGACTGCACCATCGCGGGACCCGAACGAGGGATGCGGAAAGAGCATGCTTCAACTGAGAAGGTCGAGTAGGTCTCGCCGCGATTCTGCAGCCGCGATGCTAAGAAACCGCACGCGCAATCCGTCTATCTTTTTTGAGAAGGACTGTAGCTTGATGCATATGTTTTAACTGGAACCAAATAATTATTCTCTGCATCAGTTCATCATTCATCACCCAGGAAGGTTACCCAGGGCAAATGTGTTGATCCCTATGCCAGCTATGGGTAAGTCTCGGGGGTGTTGGCACGTCTACCCTAGGTAATCTCAATGATGCGTGTGACCCGTGGTGGCATCGCCAGTATCTGCAACTCGCAAGCATTTCTGCACAATTCACTTACTTCCAAGAACATGAGAATTTCCCGGGTTTGTATCATCGTGAGGGAAGAAGGGGCGTAACCAGGCGACTCTGATTGGCACATTCAGGCCGCCCGTCACGCCCATCTGTTTGAACTCGTACGGCGCTAAGCACAAATATGCCACCTATTACGGGATTGACGCCGTTTGAGTTCAAAGGTGGGCGTGACCAGCAGCCCGAATGCGCCAATCAGAGTCGCCTGGCTACGCCTCTCTTTCCCTCACGATGATACACACCCGATTTTCCCTGCATAAAATAGCGCTCTTTTAACCAGCTTTACATAGCCTTAAAACCAATATCAAAATACGAGGATTTCTGACCTTTTTTTACACCGTCATGTTTCCGTACATGCGCATACCTTATTTGGTCACTGAACAGGAGCTCGTGGTGAACTCCCACAGACCCACTACTTCAGAAGATGGGCTGGACAGACATGATTTCCAGCGCTGAATTATTTTGTAGGCGGGGCTTATCGTGGGGCACTGCATAAATGAGTCCCGAACGGGCCTTATCGAGAACCTAAAAATGTCTCATATTTTCTCCCTGTCGACCTATGCGCTGTAAAAACTCACTCCAGAGTCCGAGATCAGTGAGGCGCTGGAGCTGTTGCAATCATTCCTGGACAAACAAGGCGGCTTCGATCAGGTTGTCGACTGCATCACCGCCTGGCAGGTACGATTTTTTCAAGCAGCGTCATGCCACTCATCGATGTCGGGAGTTTCAGGATTTGATTGATAGCTCAGACTCAGCTCTGAGGCCGCTGCTGGAATGCCTCGACGATGAGGACCCAGCCGTCATCAGGGGTGCGCTGGGAGTGGTCAGCGCACTGCTGCGCAACGCTCCGGATAAAGGTCGTGCTTTCAGGATGAAAAATGAACTTACAGGTGAATTTTTTCGTACATCTGTGAATAGAGAATGTATTCAGCTAAGCTCTCTACTTATTTATTTATTAACTTATTTATCTACTGGTTTTCTGCACAATATTATAACTTAATGTTTCTGCTCAATACTCGAACCATACGTAACGTTACTGGTAAGGAAGAGCTGACCTAGTTAGAAGAAATAGAAAAAAGACCTATAATATTTAGGCCGGTAAAGCTCATAAAAACGCGGTTCAATAAAGTTATAACAACAATGACACGGCTAATTTACACCACATACATACATACATACATACATACATACATACATACATACATACATACATACATACATACATACATACATACATCTATTACGCTGTTTAAGACAGACGTTAGATAGTTAAAGACGACATTTGAGACTAGTATATCATGAATGGAAATCAGTATTTCTCAATACAATTCGGCACTAACCACTATCATCTTCAGTCAATACATAAAGTTGAAACTGCACCATTACTTTGTTAATAGGAGGTTATCCTAGTGACGGCAAATCTTTTGAAGGAACCGAGAGAGTTCAATGGAGGTGCATTCTTACTCAGAGAGAGATATGCCGCACCCGCTCGCACTGTGAAACTTCTAGCTCTAATAGAAGTTCGTGGTCGTCTATAAAAGATTTTGAATTCACCACCTCTGGTTATGGATGTTATCATTGAGAACAATCGTTTAGATTTTTCGAAGTCCCAGTCGTGTAGTATTTTATAAACCATGTAGACGTCAAAGAGGCGTCTTCTAGATTCAAGAGAAGGAATATTAAAACAACGATTCGTTGACATTGCATGGGGGATACACGAGTAAGAAAAGCTTCCTTTTCTAATGAGCATCTTCCTACTAAAGCTATTTTGCACTCTTTCAATTTTTGCAATGTATTTTTTCTTGTATGGACTGAACACAGTAGACCCGAATTACACTACGGGCGGACGTACATTTTGAAGGCTTGTAAAAGTACATTTTGGTCAGTAGTTGAAAGGGCCTTAACTATTTGGAAAGTACGCATGTGTGCCTTGCTGCAGATCTTTGTGTAATGGGAAGTAAAATGCTTGTGTTCGACGCGCATTCTTCTGTAATGTTATGAAGGATATGCTCAATCGCAGCCCTGGCGCAGCTCGAACGCACGCGTTTGTGGGTCCGCCGCAGTATTTCCCTCAAGATGTTTATGTACGTATGTATGTCGAGCTGACCGTCTCCGTGAAAAACTGGTCCAAGGCAAACGGATGCGAGCGTCTGACGCACGGCTGACGCACGCAGACACTATTGTACATATTAATTGTATAACTAATTGTAAGACCGAATAGAAATCGGATACTCAAATAATCTATTCGAAAATTCAGAATTCGATCCAAAAAATTCGTCATTTCTCAAGGGTAGCACTTCTTTTCGGCAATCTACAACTCTAATCTATTCGATATCGAATTTTCAGATTCGAACATACAATGAACTAACTCCAAACGGTCGTAGACAAGGGCCAGGACAGCGGCGCGGGCACTCTGGTTGTCTGCTGCACCGAGGCAGCGGGAGTGCTGGGCGAAGACATGGAGAAAAGCCAGACCGCGGTCTCGGCCCCTGTCTACGACCGCTTGGAGCTCACTGCATCTAACTTCCATACTTATTTGGTTCCAAGTGGAATAAATTGCACTTTTAGCACTTGCAAGAAAATCCTATATATCTAGGTATGATTGCTATTTTGTTTGACCCGGGAAAAATCCAGTTTGTCTTTTCATCTGTGTTCTTTGTTAGGACCTTTATACACAGAAAAATTGATTTATTTTGCGGAACGCTCAAGGTGAATCATGTCAATCTCCACCCGTTTTCCTCCGCTTCAGTTGTTCATTAAGTGAATTTTTAACTGCATAGTCACCATCGGACATACGCTTATAAAATTACCCATGACTCATTACGACCACTGCCTGGATGAATCATTGTGATTACTTTGGATAAACTTGTTGACGCCAGTGCTGACGATGGGAACACTTATGTGGTATCAATAAATTTACTTCGGTTAGTCTCAGTGATGCATGCGTCCCACAGTCCTGTTCCAAAATGGCTCTTATTTTGACGTAAACGCGCATTTTTTTCCTTTTTGAGAGACGGCCCCTAATTTTCTGAAAGTACTTTCTAAATTGAATAAATAATCTAATCACACGTGGAAAACTTAATCTATGGGAAAAATCGATGCGATGTTCCCCGCTGCCTGACACTATCTCCATCCCGACGTTCCTTTCATTGTATTTTTGAAGTTGCTGGTTCGGAAATTTCTTTTACTATTTTTCAAACCAACCCCCTTTTCCAGTAAATTTGCAAAAATTATTTCTACAACGCTCTACGGCTGTAGTATGAATGGAAGAATCACTTCAAAATAGAATGAGCAGCATCGGGCCACACGGATTTACATAAGCAAATGCACTACCGGACAACACTATCCATGCGTGGTCATCACCCTGTAGCGTCTCCCCACTGCATAGTTTCGAACCTGTTGAAAAAATCGAGTTCCAGTGCTCTGCCAAAATGCAACAGCTTCAACCATCTGCAGCTGATTTCTTGGAATTTTAGTTCAGAATTCTTTTTTTTAAGTCTTAATCAAACTGGATTTCTCCCTCCACTCCCAATTTCTCTTCTCAAGTTTTCGACCCTGAGTATGATTTCGTTTTGCTTTTCAAAAATTTATGACCGCTGCAGTAGATTTGCAGGTGTTCCAGCGTTAGGAAACCCTGAGGCCGCATGCATCATTAAGATTACTCAGGGTAAATGTGTTAACACCCTACAAATTTACACCTAGTTAACAACTGCGGAAGTGGGCGGGAGAGGGGCGTAAAAAAGTGGGGGTCTCCGCCGTTTTGGAGACCCGGATGGAAAATAAAATTGATAAAAACATTGATTATGATATTAAAAGATCAATAAAAATAGTTTAGAAAAAACAATAATGGTTGCGTTAACTCGTTTACTCCTGTACAATGGGGTGGCACGCATCATTTTGGTTACCCAGGGGACACGTGTTAATACCAGACAAAAATCTTTTTTTCTATTTTTTCTCAATCGAATTTCCTAATAAAAAGAATTTTTGAAAAATTTTGGGCAATACTTTTTGGCCAGCCTAAGGTAATAATAATGACGTTATTCGTTTACGTTATTCGTTTACATCTACATGTGGTTATTCTTCCTGTTGTTGGCATTTGTGAGATATCAACAATGAAAAACTGTTTTTTACCTCTTTTTCTTTGAACTTAGTACCCCTTCCATAAGTTTTAGATGAAATCTCACTCCTTTTCGTAAATTATTCGTTTCTCCTCTTTGGTTACACTAGCATAATTTCAGAGCTGCGATTCGTCAACAAACTGGAACAGCTAAGGTAGGCCGGTGTCGTTTCCGACGTTATCTTCTTTTTCGTATCTTTGCTTGCTCCACAGTTTGTAAACTAATCAGTCGATACAGCACGTAAAGTCCATGATTATCTGGATGTTTCTAGCAGACCAAATCATACAAAAATACCTTTCCAAGTACATGTGCAGGTTAGGGTAGTCTCATTCAGTAGCACTGATTCACTCGCACTTCTCTAGAACAAGAAGATGGCTTTCGAATGACCATACTCCTCCATTAAATTTTGAAAAATTGAGGACAAACGAGTAAAAAACAGCAGGAACTTGTTTGAAAAGTGACGTTGGTGCACTGTAACAAGAGCAAACCAAATAAGTAGAGTACTAGAATCAGAAAAATAACTTGTAACCTATTGTAGAGACGATTATGCAGTTCTCTTGGCAAAAAATATAATTTTTAGTGTTGGCGCGGATCCCGAAGTGCTGGACGAGATCGAGCAGTGTCAGAAGTTGCTGCGAAACGAGAAGGAGGATGCTCCATCTGAAAAGGTTTTAGTTCACTGCACAGATGCTACGATAATGACCTCGGTTAGTTAACTTCCGTAGTATGCTTACTTTGCACATGCAGTGGGCGTCGATGGCGGTGGCCTTCCGCGACTTCGAAAAGCACGCGACGCGACCACGCCGCTCACGATGGAATCGTCGCCGCAGTGGGGAATCTGGGTTTCCTTGATAGTTGTTCATTACGTTGGATGTTAACTAATAAGAAGACTAACTGACTATCAAGAAAACCCCATAGTCTGACGTACCGGAGAGGAATCCTGCTTGAGCGGCGCGGTTGCGGCGCGTGCCTGTGGAGGCCGCAGGCCACCGCCATCGATGCCCGCTGTACCCTGTAGGGCATTGAATTGATTCTTTAGCCCGAACCGCTGCAGCCTCTTCTTTCCACCTTACATTCAATGCTTCTGGATGATGAACTTTGTGAGCTACACAAATTATTGCTGGAAAAGTTTATCGACACTCTACCTGAGATAAAAACAGAGGTGAGTTTACCCGAGGAATGGTAGGATCTGCTTTGTCACAGGTTGAGATACCATAGATTTCTGTGGTATTTTTTCCACAAAAATTTGTGTCAAACAGCAGTTTCAGGCCGATGCCGAAGCAGTTCTTCAAGCGTTACGAATAGGAGAGAGTCCGAAGCAAAATGGTCAGTGGGGCAGTTCGCGAAAATTTCCAGAAAGTCTGGAAGAGTCCATCCGCGCGCTGCGTCAGGCCTTTTTGCTATTTTGAATTTTGCTGTTAGGAAGCCAAGCCTATCGAGTTGCGCTCTATCAATAACCTGGGGTGGCATTCATCATTGAGTTTACCCGTGATAAACACAATTATCCCCAAAGTTCACTCACTTTTTGGCACTCATCAAATAGTTCACCTTTGACTCGTGGGGTATCCACCTTTGACTGATGGGGTAAGGCTAGGGGTAAAGTTTATTAGTCCACTAGTGGCAGGTAAAGTTTACCGAGGGTAACTGTAAACATAACTATTGGAGGTAAAGTGTCATTAATGCCACTCCTGAAGTTCAATCTGGGCCTGGGCGCACCATTTAGATTACCCAGAGGTTCCTTCCCCGGTTATGGGACATATACTACACGCGGGTAGAGCTGCGGTGGCGTAACAACCAAAAAGCTACTATCTCGGTCCGTCTCCATTACACGAAATTGCTGTTGAGTGGCCGTAGACATCAATTAGATTACCCAGGGTAAACTTGTGGACACCTGCACTAACATGGGTAATTTTGCTTGTTTTCAACGTGTTTACCCTAGATAATCTCAATGGTGCATGCGACCAGTGAACTGTAATTTCAGGTGATAGAGCTGAGACAGTAGTTTTTTACCCATTGCCTGACCACAGCCTTACCCGCGGTAGGTGGACCGTAACCAGGGGATTCTGCCTAATGCATAGCAATAATCATCCTCTAAAATGAATACCAGTAAGGGAACTGAGGTGAGAAGGGTGCTAAAAATAGTGTGTTGAATGAATTACATTAAAATTTACGCTCAATTTTTATTTTATTTTTTATTTTTATTTTTATTTGTTACTTTTTAGGCATTGACTGCAACCCAGCAAAACGAACTCCTCATCACGTGTCCTCAAAAATTCTCCCCATCCCACCACCGCCGGCACCGCCTCCTTTGCCGCAGACGAAGACGCACGGGTTCCAAGACATCGATGGTAGAGGACGAGCTCCACCGCCTCCTCCTCCACCACTGTATATGATGAAAGGATCTGCATCGCCGAGTCCTCCTGATCCAGGCAATCTTTCCTAGCCATTTCTGGATTGGGTGAATAGTGTCGTAACAAGCATGTTCACACTGGCAAACCATCTTTGTACAGGACCACCGTCTGCTCCTCCACCACCTGTACCTGCGCTTGTTTTGGCACCGAAGCAGAACGTGGCTGATCTGCCAAAGTCAATGAAGCCGAAGAGATCTCCCAGCAAGGATTTGAAGATGAAACCGATCATGGTATTTTATGCGTTTTTTTTCTGGCACTTACTCGCAAAAAAAGCCATGATGTGAGATTACTCAAGGATGACAGTTACTCGACCTCTCAGATGGTTAGATACAATATCGTGGTCGACAAAAAGACGAAAAACCTGCATAGGCACGTCTTCGAAATAGATTTTTCGACGGGTTTTTCGGTTTTTAGGAAAATCAGGAAAAAGTGCGTCGAGTAGGACCACATTCAGTTGATATCCTGAATCGGAAGATGGGGGGGGGGGGG
>JARK01001371.1:1094695-1121149 GCA_000688135.1 Ancylostoma ceylanicum
TACATACAGTGGGAGTCGTCGTCTTCCCGCGGCCTCGAAAAACACGCTGCGCGACCGCGTCGCTCATGATGGTATCGTCGTCGCAGTAGCGAATCTGGATTTTCTTGATAATTGCTCATCACATTTGATGTTAACTAGTGAGAAAACTAACTGACTATCAAGAGAACCCCATAATTTGTTGTCCCGGAGAGGATTCCTGCTCGAGCGGCGTGGTCGCGTCGCGTGTTTTCCGAGGGCGCGGAAAGGTTACCGCCGTCGACACCCACTGTAGACAGGAAGCGGGGTGTTCAATGTCATCTCACAGACCTCAGTTCTTGGAAGGATTGCTGACGGTACTGTATGCTGATCCGTCGAGATACACACTTCTACGCTGCTTTTACTTCTGAACGAGCAATAGGTGGTATACAGACCGACGTTTGTCAGTCCTTATGTGGATTTGCCAAGAGGCTTCTACCACTATGGTGCACACAATTCTCAATAATTCCCTGTCAATCGGAAGACGGTCAACCAGGGGTGACCGGATTATCCGTATCCGGTTATCCGTTTAGCCGTTATCCGTCGGTTTTGGCCTGTCCGTTATCCGCACCAGCCTTTAGCATCGAATAACGGTCAGGATAAGGCAGAAGTTGGCTGTTTTCAATATGTACTTTATCTATAAAAGGCTTCAGTGATCCACACCAAACAATTTGTGCACCGTATTAGAGTGCCTTTTCCTTCAGATTTCACAAGTGATTTAGGTTCTTGGAGTAAACTTTGAGAGGGTAATACAGAACCGAAACCTTCTGCTCTCCTTGTTGAAACTATCTGGGTTGCTCTGGATTTCCTGTGTTACGAACGCTTAGCTGTTTTCCGTTACCCGATATCCGTTATCTGGTGATTTTAGGTCTATCCCTTATTCGGATCGTTATCCGGGTTTTGGAAAATCTCGCTCATCCCTGCTGTCGATATCTAGTGTTCAAGCCCGATAGACCAAATTTGCACTTTGACGTTTTTTCGCCTGGATCCTCCACATTTATGCACAATTCATGTTTACAATTCGAAATGCACAGTGCAGGTGCTGCGCACTTTGATGAATGATAGTTTTACCATGTTGATGGTGCCGATGCCCATGGAATGGTCTGCATTACTGGATCCAGAAAATGCAAATGAAAATTTGCCGTCTTATGACAAGTTAAAATTCCAGTGAAAAACCTATAAAATTAAGAGGAAAAACGACTTTTTTGAGAAATTACAACTAATAAAAAGTGGATCTTGGTTATCTTCCCAGAGAGTCTAGTGCAGAGCATGGCCCTGGATGCGTCATTGAGATTGCCCAGGGTAAACGTGATGACGTGTTAACGACGGAAAAATCTGTTTGGTGCTGTCAATTTGACCCTGGGTAATCTCAATTACGCATGCTACCCCTGAATGAAAAATCAGTGGAACAAATCAGCATAAACGTGTTAACGTCCGTGTTAACGATGGGTAAATTTGGTGGTGTTAGCACGTTTACCCTGGGTAATCTTAGTGATGCATGTGGCCCCTGGACCTGGAAGCGTCATTGAGATTACCTAGGGTAAACCTATCGGCGCCAATGTTGGCGTTGGATGAATTTATGTGGTGCTAGCACGCTTACCCAGGGTAATCTTAATGATGCTTGTGACCCTAGGAGATAAACGAAAGTCCAGTCTGCTGGTCATTTCCTGGTTACCAACTCTGAACTGATGATGAATATGTGGCAGTTATGGCGTTTTTTAGGTGCTTGTGGCAGTTATGGCGTTTTTTGGGTGCTGATTTGTTGCTGGCTGGACTTGCTTCTTAACCCCCAGTTGGGGCAAATTCACCCACACCTCAGGTTTCATTGCTGCAAAACACAGGAGATTCTGTGCCACAAATCAGCCCTTGGATATTTCACCAAATTGTACTTTTACAGTTTTGGTGCCTATATATTTGAATGTGTTGCAGTGGTCAAAAATCTCACCTTCATCGATCGTCCAAGGACAGGGATCGGAGAGTGTATGGGGAGAACTAGCTAAGGAGAGTACAAGTAAGCACTATTTCCTTACAAGTGCCATCGCGTTCAAGCTTAATTTGCTTACACTATACATTTTCAGGTTTATGCTTGGATTTTGATATGATCGATGGAATGTTTTCTATCGCATCGTCTCACGAAGCCGCCTCTCAGAACCAGCCGTCCTTTACGGTTGGTGCTCTCTTCTCTCTTGCGTTTTCTGGGTTTAAAATCAACTAATCTCATTTCTTTGGTTTCCGGGGTTGTGTTGAGTACTCATTTGATGTCTTAGAACCCCTGGTCCTCCGGTAGAAAAAGCATGTCACCTTTCCTATGTTCTCAGTCGATGACTAAGAGTTGGACCGAATGATAAGGAGGGCTTATCATCTACATCGATCACAGTTTCGCCCACCTTTTCGTCCCTTAGACTCTCACAATGCAAATACTCAGGGATGTACAGCTGTCAAGGAAAGCGACGCAGTACACGCCGCGGCGCGGCAAGCTTCGGGCAGAGAGCGAGAGGGCCAGTGTCAATCATGGGGTGCAGCAGGCAGCCAGAGTGCCATGCCGCGGCGAGGAGTGCTGCGTCGCGGTGCATCGACACCTGTTGTTACTTTTACTGATATGACAAGTCTGGATAACTTGACCGAAAAATTACTACTTATCGTTAGTGGTCCAATATTTTACGTCATTTTTGGCATGGTATATTTATCCTACATTTCTGGATAAAACAAAAAAGAAAAGATATTTTTCTAAGCTCCGTTCCGTTTCTCACTCCGAATGTTTAACAAAGTGTTTATGATCGTTAGATAGTGCTACTTTTGCTCTTTAGAGCTATCCACCTAATTTCTTGAACAGACCAAGTCTCCTTGAACTGCAGGCAATGAAAATAGAAATTCCACGCCACAAATATGCACTGTGTATATGTACTTCGAGGTGGCCTGCAAGCGCACCGCATGCCACGACGCGTGGCGTAATGCTAGCAGACAACCAGCTGAGCATTGATTGCCAGTTCGCGTCATGGCGGGCGGTGCGCTCGCACGCCACCCCGAACTACACGCACCATACATTTTTTATAACTTTCAGCCTATTTGTTTCGTTGAAAAGTAATCGGTTTGGTTTCCATCGTTCGTGTCGTGTACACGGAATAGTCGATAGCGCTCTCGGATAATGGTCCTGGCGGCACGGCTAAAGGCCATTGGGCGGAGCCTGAACGGAATGGGCGGGGCATACCACAAGTGGACAAGATGTCTCGGCCATCCACTGTCCAAATCCTATTCCGCTGTCTCCTTACTCCTTATTCCTCCTAAATTAATTTTATGAAGAAAAAACAACACGAACTGGTTAGAGAACCTAAGGAGATACCACTCATCGGTGTCCGTGCAACCATACGAAGACTTACTGGAAATACAATGAACTCTGAACGGCCGTAGACAAGGGGCGGGACCGCGGCGCAGACATTCTGGTCGTCTGCTGCAGTGAGGCAGCAGGCCTGCTGGGCAGAGACACAGAGGAAAACCAATACGTCGTGACTTCCCGCTGCCTAGGGAGGTGCGGCAGACAATCAGAGTGCTCGCGCCGCGGTCCCGCCCCTTGTCTACGACCGTTTTGAGTTCACTGCAACTTGAAATTTCAGAATGCCAAAAAGAAATGTGTGCTCGTCGATCTCCTAAACCCCAAGAGAAGCCAGAATGTCACCATTGTGCTGAAGCAGTTCAAGGTTTTCCGAAATTTTTTATATCTCGTGACCCTAAGTTGGTGTAAGAATACAAATTTTCAGGACCTCGACTCAATAATCTCGGACTTAAACGCAAACAAAATAGGGCGCTTTGACGTGGAACAATTGCGTACATTGAAGACAATTCTGCCGGGTTTCGAGGAGGTGATCCTTTCCTCACTATCCTTCTAATCCAAGTCGCTGATTGGACAATCCATAGGTCGACGCCTTGCGGAGGTACACTGGCGAAATAGCAAAGCTCACTCCAGCGTGCTCGTTTTTCCTTCGACTCATAGACATTCCGGACTATCGTCTGAGGTAAGTGCTGCGTCGTATACCATCCTAATTTACTTCACTGCTATGTATTGTTTTTGCAGGATCGACTGTTTACTATTGAGACTCGAGTTCCATCGCATTATGGAGGATGTTGTGCCCAGTTTGCACTTGCTTAAAATCGCCTGCACAGGTTAGTGAGGCATTGGTAGTTTTAGAAGTTTTCCAAGAATCACCCTCCTCCGTATTTCAGAACTCCGAGAATCTACCTCTCTCCGTCGCCTGTTCCTTCTCCTCGTCAACATTGGCAACTACCTGAACTCCTCTTCCTCTCATGGAAATGCTGCCGGCTTCAAGATGAGCTCTCTATGGAAAATCATCGATCACAAGGCAGCCAAGGGATCTTCTTCACTGCTGCATCTCGTTGCAAAGGTGTTCTCGCTCTTAGCTGGCAACCATTGTGAGAAATTACACAGCGTTGTTTTCAGTTGGACCCAGCGCTACTTTCTGGCCTTGAGGACGAACTCCATGACATAAACAAAGCGTCGGAGTGAGTATGGCCGTGATTCATCATTGTTTTATAGAGGGAAATCAAGGAAATCTGAAATTCGGAAAAGAAATCCCACACGCCACATAAATACAGTGGGCGTCTATGGTGGTAGCCTTTCCGCGCCCCACGGAGCACGCGGCGCGACCGCACCACTCACGGTGGAATTGTCGCCGCGGTGGAAAATCTGGGTTTTCTTGATAGTTGTTCATCACATTTCATGTTAACTAATAAAAAAAACTAACTGACTGTCGAGAAAATCCCATAGTTTCTTGCCCCGAAGAGGATTCTTGCTCGAGCGCCGCGGTCGCGTCGCGTGCTTTCCGAGCTCGCGGAAAGGCCCACCGGCATCGACGCTCACTGTAATTATACATACTTCATTAGAAGTCACTTCTAATAATTATATTGATGATTGATTAGATTGGTGAATAGGATTACAGTAGGAACAAAATGACCCGAGATTCCAAACAGAACTTTCACGCCAACATACCATACATAGATCGATGCCATCAGGTTATGCTTTCAGTTCTTTCTCAGAACCCTCGGAGCAACTTGTCAAAGCTTGCTGACAACTCGTTTTCGCCTATTCTTGTCGACAAGTTTTCGGCCCCAAGCTCGTCGACAACTTGCAACGTGGTTGAGTGTTGGCTCTGCAAGTTGTCACCAAGCTTTGAGTCGAGCAAGTTTCAGATGCGACCAGGCAACTTGTTCAGAGGGTTCTGAGTTGTTGCCGCAAATTGTTTGATTTCTCCTAGTTCTTGTAAATTTCTTTTGGAGAGGGTCAGGGATCACTGCTAGGTGATCCTATGCTAGACTAGGAATTTTCCGTTTTACGTAGTTGAATATTCTATCAGGGCTCATCCATCAATGCTGAACAAACACAAAGACTTCAAATGTGCTAGAGTAGAATCGGAAGCGCTCAATTTAGTTAAAGATAAGCACAAACGATCAGAGAGCGTTCAGCAATCATGAGCAAAAACCTAAACAATGATTTAAACAAAGAATTTTCATGCGTTTCCATCATTCCATAGCATTTGTTGGGCGTAATTGTTTTTGATTTGCAGAATTTCGGTGGAGGAAATCAAGACGAGCTTGAAATCACTCGGTGAACAGTGCGCATCCCTTGGAAAACAGTTGAAATCGTCCGCTGGAAGTGAGTTCGTCGAAGTGCGAGAGTATTTGACGGTGAGTTTTGCTAGGCACGTTACTTTATTAATCAACAGGCTAACTTGTCGGAGGTACCTCACATACTGACGTAACTGTTGTATTACTATGTAATGGTAAAACTAGATTTTAACATCTCGACAAATTGATTCAAATAAGGAGAGACTAGCGCAAAGCAATCCACAACATTTATGAAGCTAGTTCTGGAAGAAACTTAAACACAAGCAGACATAGCAAACATTAGAGAAATTCTGAACCGGAAAAGAGAGAGAAAAGAGAGAAAATCGAGAAAAAGCGAAATTCAACCGTTCCAGTGAATGTGGGCTTCCGTGGCGCAATCGGCAGCGCGTTCGGCTGTTAACCGAAAGGTTGGTGGTTCGAGCCCACCCGGGAGCGAAACCTTTCGCAGAGCAGCAGAAGGCTGAAATGCTATACCTCAGCCAGGAGTATGAACTTCTTGAGGCATGGTGTGATTTTGAGGGAGTTTTTGTTCTTGTATGTTGAGCCCTTCCACCGAAAATCGAGAAAAAGCGAAATTCAACCGTTCCAGTGGATGCGTGCTTCCGTGGCGCAATCGGCAGCGCGTTCGGCTGTTAACCGAAAGGTTGGTGGTTCGAGCCCACCCGGGAGCGAAACCTTTTGCAGAGCAGCACAGGGCTTAAATGCCATACCTCAGCCTGGAGTATGAACTTCTCGAGGCATGGTGTGATTTTGAGCGAGTTTTTGCTCTTGCATGTTGAGCCCTTCCACCGAAAATCGAGAAAAAGCGAAATTCAACCGTTCCAGTGGATGCGTGCTTCCGTGGCGCAATCGGCAGCGCGTTCGGCTGTTAACCGAAAGGTTGGTGGTTCGAGCCCACCCGGGAGCGAAATCTTTTGCAGAGCAGCAGAGGGCTTAAATGCCATACCTCAGCCTGGAGTGTGAACTTCTCGAGGCATGGTGTGATTTTGAGGGAGTTTTTGTTCTTGTATGTTGAGCCGTTCCACCGAAAATCGGAAGAAAGTGAAATTCAACGGTTGCAGTGTATGCGTGCTTCCGTGGCGCAATAGGCTTCGCGTTCGGCTGTTAACCGAAAGTTGTTGGTTCGAGCCCACCCGGGAGCGAAACCTTTTGCCAGGCAGCAGAGGATCTTGAATCTTGTACTTCAACTTGAGGATTGTGCTACTTTCCGCAGTGACCGATTCAGAAGAGTTTTTGTATCCGTAAATTTGTTCCTTCCACTGAAAATGGAGAAAAACAGGAATTCAATGCCGATTTTCTCCTTGTACATTCACAAATCTAATCCTGGTGAGAGATTTCTTCGAAGTTATTTTGCTTCACCAGGACAAAAATTTTAAAAACAGAAAGCTATCCATTAAACGATCACTCATGGGAGTCTACATCAATAACGACACAAGGGAACCAATGAATTTACTTCAACAGATCCTTCCGTGTGCATATAGAAGGGGATGTGATCCACTCATTAGGGTAAATATAATAATATCCTTTTCAGGACCACTGCCAGATTGAACTGGAAGAGGCCAACAAGTCGCTGGAAGAATTCCTTGAAGTGCAGAATAATCTCGCTGTATTCTTCTGCGAAAATCAGTCATCGTTCAAAATCGAGGAGTGCCTGAAGATCTTCCGTATTCTCATTGTGCGCCTCCGTCAAGCTTTACAGGTACTATCATACTTGTTCTTGGTAACGATTTTCAAAGGTAGGATTGGATCCTCGATAATCCTAGGAAAACGAGGAACAAGAGGAGCGAAGGCATAGGCTGAAAGCTGCAGCGCAGCACAATGACAAGGAGAGTGCAATTTCGAAGACCGAAGAGCAGCAAGAGAATGTCTTTTTTAACACGCTTGAGAAGGGTCAGAACCTATAGTGAGTTCAACTTGAGTCTGGGATAAGCATGAGCTTGCCTATTTCCCTTTTTTCTTTTTTTTTAGCAGGCGACGGGTAAAAAATGAGGTGGCAAGCGATCGGGAAGTGGTACGAACTCCAAGAGTGAAAAGATTGAAGGAAAACAATGTGAACAATGCTGATAAGCATGAGAGTGATGGACAACGGGGTCTGGTGGCCCAGAATGGACAGGTTTCAACCTCTTCATCTGTTCTTATTTTGCGCACCTAAACGCGAAGCCGCGCCGCACCACCTACGCAATGCGGCAGGGCAGCTGGTGGCGGTGGTCCTCAGCCATTGCAGGGATTGCCCATTGATTTCACGGCAGATTTGTTCGTGTGTGACTATTCCTACAGTGCGCGTCGATGGCGGTGACCCATCCACGGCCTCGACAAGGACGCTGCGCAACCGCGCCGCACGCGCCGGAATCGTTGTCATCAGCCGTCGGGGTGCTATTTCTAGGCGCTTTTCTTCCCAATTAGGTGATCTTTCCACTGTTTCCATGTTTCATGACGAGAAGTAGCATAATGGCAGCAAACGACATCAATTCCGGCGCGCGCGGCGCGGTTGCGCGTCGTGCTTGTCAAGGCCGTGAGTTGGTCACCGCCATCGACGCTCACTATACATACCCTCACATGGCGGACGCACAAAGTGGGCGGGAGGGGGTGGGGTGGGGCGTGGGAAAAAATTGAGGTCACCGCCATTTTGGGGACCCGGACAGGAAATAAAAACAATAAAAGTATTAATTATAATAATAAACAACTAATAAGAATTATTTAAAGAAATAATAATAAAAATAAACAGTTAAAATATACTATTACAAAGTTTTTATTTATTTTGTAAGATAATCTCAAAAAGTCGGCGACCCGTTCTTGGGGGGGGGGGGAATGAATGGGTATGAAAGCTGCATTTCCCGCAACACTCAACAACCACAGCGATCCAGCTGGCTTACCGCGCCGCGTGGCTGGCGCGGTGCGGTCTTGTTCCCTGTCGGGGCAATAGCGATTTGCGCCCACGTTTAGGAGCAGAGAGAGAATCTGAACAAAATCTCCCATGAAACGACAATGCGGCCCGTGGATGCCTTGGACCTGAATGATTACGTGGAGATTTTGGAGAAAAATGTGAATTTTTCATTTTGTTTCTGTTTTTTTTTTCTCAAATTTCAACATTCTAAATGCACCACACTCAATTTGCTGTTGGAAATGTTCGTTAACTGTTGTCACTGTTGCTTTAGTCTACTTCACACCTGATTAAAAAACCGGAGGGTACGAAACCGCTGGCTGGGGCAGGAACAACAACGAGTTTCCCAGATATGGACCAGAAGGGTGATTCTATCCATATGTGTGGATCCGATTGCGAGTTTTACCTTGCCATTCCAGAAAGCGATCAGGATGCCCGCATAGCAGCTAGCGCGCAAACGGCTGAATCGCTTCCAAAACGACCATCTGAGGAACAGGTCCCCAAGGAGAAAAACGAAAATGCGAAAGTGAGGATATTTTTACTCTAGAGACTCCTTTCAGAACACTTTTCTTTTTCTTTTAGGTTCTTCCTCCAGCAGCACCTCAAAGGCGGCCAGCCGGTACTGTGCAGCCTTCACGCGTTCCGGCACCGGTCAGTACTACGCTTTATTTTCACAGTTTCTCTTTTCACATGTGTCCAGATGCGTCGTCGACGTTATCCAGGGTAAACGTGTTACCACTCCCTAATTTACCCATCTCTAACGGTGGCTTTAACATGTTTACCCTGGCCAATTTCGATGATGTCCGTCGGCCCAAGAGTGTGATCTCAAAAAATGCTCTGAAGAAGTATTCAAGGCCTGAATGCATCATTGAGGTTAACCGAGGAGTTGAAGTCCATAGGTAATTCGTGCTAACACGTTGATCATGGCTGAATGATGCATGCTCAAAAAAAAACATTCATTGCAAAATATGTAGAATCTGGACCAATGTGCATCATCGGAAGGATGGGTAATTTTGTTCCCACGGGTATGATTGCCAACGGGTGGCAGCCGGGTGTACTCAACGCACGCATGGGTTGACAGGTTGATGGATGCCTGGCAAAGGCACATTTTGCATACGAGCACCTGGTCTCGCTTCCACATGTTAACGGTGGATACATTTATGCGGTGTTAATGCGTTTACCCTGGGTAATCCCAGGCCTAGATGCATCTTCGAAATCACCCAGGGTAAAAGTGTTACAGCCCATGTAAGTGGTGGGTAAAATTGGATAAAAACGCTCCAAATGTTTACTTTGCATTGCACATTTACGTGATTTGAAAATTACCTCTGCACACCCGAACATTCATTACCCAAAGGGTATAGCAATCCCCCCACTAACCCAAAGTATAGTAGCAATCCCCTCTCCCTTATGTCGTGATAAGGCGAATTCCGATCACTGCCGATCCTGATCGAGGTTGAACGGAGACCTTGAGAGCTTCAAAGATCCGGTAGCTAAGGGTGATCTGACATTGAAAAGAAGATTGTGAGCGAGAGCTTATGGGTATACCCTGTTATAAACCCATACAGTTTAGAAAAAAAAAGAAAATTTCCGTATCGTAGCCTTTACAAATTTTTAAATATTTGGAGTAGAAAATTTGAAACTTCAGGTGAGCTCGAAGACGTCAGCACCCACTAGGCTTACAACTTCAGCCAGGGCACCGCAAGGAAAAACAACATCTACTCCTCCGGCTAAGGCAGTAGACGGGACAAAGGTGGTGCTCCATTAGGGTAATTCTTCCACCATCTGTTTTCTACTCATTACAGTGCATTTTAAGGCCTCAGCTACTCAAAAAAGCGGTAGCACTGGAATCTCCTCGACACGGATCCATCCGCAGCACAGTGCTCAACCTCGAGTCACACCACAGGTAAGAGGTTCAGTAACATCTGGAGTCACCATGTATTGCTCATCTTACTCTTCCTTTTTTTCAGAAATCGCTAACAACCCCCGTCAAAAGAACAACAACCACGACTGTGAGAAAACCCGCCACTGCTGCCCCGTCTGTCCAGGCTCCTAGAACCTTGCCAAACTCAAGAACCACGCCGCCGTCTCACGTTCCATCAATGAACAAAACGAACTCTACAGCGGGATTGACAAAGAGACCGAGCAACCAAGTGAAAATAACTGTGGCCACTTCACGAACAGCTGTTCCCGTGTCGTCTCCATCGCCCGCTCATCGCAGCTCTCTTCCAACTGGATCAAACGACCAGCAACCGCAGCATGGACGGAGGCTGACCAATCTCCCACAAAAGCGAAAGGATGTTCAGCAAGAGAAACGAGATGTACCTGTGAAGCCGCAAGTTTCAACCAGTTCCCGACCCAGTCTCATCAAAACGGGCAGCGTTCCACAACAACAAAGTCTACCGAAAATGGATGCTACGGAGATACCAAGACCTCTGAGACGGACCGCAGGCCATCGAACGCAGGAGGCCACTCTCTCTGCTAAAGCTAAACCAAAGTGGATGTGAACTTATTGCAACCGTATGTATGTAACAGAATAAATTGAAGAAAAGTGTCTAAATTCTCATTTTCAAGGGTCTGTAATTTACTTGGCGAGCGTGGACGAAAAATATTGGCGTAATGCTTGAAGATAATACTTATCTCTCGATGACTTATCCCAGAAAATTCTTACCTACGATTGTGGCCTCAAAGAACCAGAAGAAGCTCCAGAGGAACCTCTCAGCGGGACTAGATTAATGATGGTACAAGAAGGAAATTGACATTGATTCCCTGATCTACACTGGGAGGGCCCAACATACAACCACAGGAACTCTCAAAATCACAGCATGCCTCAAGAAGTTCATACTCGTGGCTGAGGTATGGCATTTAAGCCCTTTGCTGCTCTGCAAAAGGTTTCGCTCTCGGGTGGGCTCGAACCACCAACCTTTCGGTTAACAGCCGAACGCGCTGCCGATTGCGCCACGGAAGCACGCATCCACTGGAACGGTTAAATTTCGCTTTTTCTCGATTTTCGATGGAAGGGCTCAACATACGAGAGCGAAAACTCCCCCAAAATCACAGCATGCCTCAAGAAGTTCATACTCCTGGCTGAGGTATGGCATTGAAGCCCTTTGCTGCTCTGCAAAAGGTTTCGCTCCCGGGTGGGCTCGAACCACTAACCTTTCGAACTTATTTCTTCTATGCTTATGCCTGTACAGGTTGTTAGAGATCACTTTTTATTGGCCAACGTTTCGGCAACNNCTACACTGTGCTTGGAATTCTTTTGCAGTTGCCTGACGATACACTGTGGTGTCTGCGAGATGCGTCGTTGTTATCTTACGATCCAAGGCTTGAGGTAGTACTACAAACTCCCCACCCTTATCGCTCACGGAAAGGCGGACGGACCCATTCGATATAAGTTCACGCATTTCTCTGAAACCTTGCCACTGATCTTGTGACAGATTAGTGTTATGGATCCGTTTGAATCTATTCAGAGTTTCTATAACACCTGAAGAAAAGATGCGGAACTTGATATCGATCTCCCTAACTGGCTCAGGCTCTTTGTAAAAGGACCGAGGGAATGGTATGGTTGGGAGAAGTCTCCTTCTTTCTTGCGCACAAGTTTGTGGTAGTTGGTCGCGTTTGGCCTTGGATCGAAGTGCATCTCGTAGCCTATGTAGACCCCCCACTATCTTTCGACATGTCGCAGCATTGATGTTCTGTGCGGGAGCAAATGATGGACCGAGGCTGAGAAACTCAATTGCTTTCGAGGAAATTTGTGCATTACCAATGATAGTGACTCTTGCCGTATTATCTTCATGTTCATTCTGAGCTAAGGCGTGATTTGAACGGTGGGTGCTGGGTTGGCTGCCTACATCTTCTGAGTGCTTTCGAAACAGCGCGCTCGAAATGCTGTCGTACTTTGCTCGGAGTGTAGCTTTGACCTTAGACCGAATCGAATCGCAGATCAACCTTGACCCACCCTCAATCCTCCTCCAACTTTGATCTGGTAGGAGACGTCGGCATGCCTGCTCTTTTGCATTACATTTCAGCAACGTGGAATACAGTACACGCTGTCTTTCCTTAATTACAACGTTAAGGATGGAATGATAAACATTCACAATCTTGGGATCATTATCAGAAAGACCACATGTTGCTCCGATCTTCTTATTCGTAATGAATGCAGGCAGGACTCCGGTCTTCTTACATCTCCGGAGGAAGATGAGGGATTGTCGCAGCGCCACCACTTTTTGCCGAAGCGAAAGTGCTTCGCGTGTGAGAAAGAATCAATCACAGATCAAAACCGCGAACCACTTTTAGGCCTCTGAAGACGGCGATCTGTCCGAAACGTCAGGCCAAATAAAGATCACCACCTAACAACCTGGTTGGCACAAGAAAACCAAACATCATTGGAGTATAATGCCCAGGTTCAGAGAAGAAAGCACATGGAAATTATTGAAAGCTATGCAAAGGGTCCACTTCTGTGGCAATGGTGCGACGGTTTCTAAAAGTATCGAGAAATGCCAGGAGAAGGGTCCAACGTGGAGATAAGGGTGCGCTGGCGTCCAAAAGTGGGGAAACACCCGGAAACGGGTCCATCGGTGTGGTAAGGGTGCGCCGGCGTGCAAAAGTGGGAAAACGCCTAAAGACGGGTTCAGCAGAGTGATGGGGGTGCGCCGGCGTTCAAAAGCGGGGTGACGCCCGGAGACGGGTCGAACAGTTTCATATAAGGTGGAAAGACGTCTGCCGACTGTTTCACAGCTGTGGAAAGGTGCCTCGAAGCCAGGAAGCTTGAAGGAATGAAAAACGGGAGTTTCGTTAGGTGTGGGATGGCCGGCATGGTGTGAGGGAGATGTCATAAGAAGAACGCGAGCGAAGCGAGCACAAAAAGAAGCCTGAGAGTCCGGCGTGAGCCGGACGATCAGGCTGGTATGTATGATGAAAGGATGAGACTGGTCGCATTGCTGACGCAGCTTCGACGAACGCGTTTGCGGCCGCGCGTTCTTGTTATTGAGGATTTGCACGCCGCGTTGACCTGTCTTCGAGCGAAATCTTACGCAAATGGATGCGTGCGTCTGACTACTGAGTCCATTCAATCGGTAGAGAGTATTGGTACTCCGAACTTCCGTACCACGGTAGGCCCACCGTTATCGCTGATATTCGACATGTCAACCATGAGCAAATGGAGGGACCACCATGGGCTACCAGTGGGCCCACCGTGGGCTAACCTGGGCATTTCAGAAGGCAAACCGGAGGGTTTCTGGTGACATATTGGAGGTCTTTTCCAATTGAACATGCATGCGCTTTGTGAACGATTGCCTGCACCGGAGCCTGGGCCACAGNCACCATGGGCTACCAGTGGGCCCACCGTGGGCTAACCTGGGCATTTCAGAAGGCAAACCGGAGGGTTTCTGGTGACATATTGGAGGTCTTTTCCAATTGAACATGCATGCGCTTTGTGAACGATTGCCTGCACCGGAGCCTGGGCCACAGCTGGTCAGACAAGTCCCGTAGGGCTTATCTAGTCTCCACCTAGTCAGACAATTGCAGGGCCAAATCCCGTTCCATCTGCGGGCCGATCCCCGGCGAAAGGTTTGAACGAGGGAGCATCGCGGGCAAACTGCGGGCGGAACCGCGCATGATGCGGCCTAAACGGGCAACTGGGCCAATAGCGGGCTGAATGCAGCATGAATCGGGCTGATGCACGACCGCCGGGGTTCGACCCCAATATGAAGAGTGACGGGCATCGGCTCGCTTTTCAGGGCCACTGACCGCCGAATGAATTCTCCAAAAAGCGGCCTAAACGTCGACATATTTTGGCTCAGCGAGGGTGGGATGGGCAGAGGACGAGAAAATCAGGACAATCTTGCGCTAAATTATACATCATTCTAAACGACAACCACTTCGGTGCACCACCCTTCCATGCCGGCCTACTTCTTGCATACGCCACTGTTGTGCAGATAAGTAGACCCCTTTCGCGGCTCTTTCTAACCTAGGTACCGTCTACCTGAACTTGCGGGGCCGCTGAGGCGGTAGGGGATCTGCGCTGCTGTGACGTGGGCGACTTGGCAGCACACAACATACGTCACAGTCGCGCCGCCTCCAGATCTCCGACCGCGTCGGCGGCCCCGTAGTTTGAGAGAAGCTGAACAGCCGATGCGTTCCACATACGGCCGTGTACTATTTCATCAACACTTGTCCGTACCAAATCTTTCCTAGCTCACTTAGACAATTCCGGAGGCGAAACTCCGGCAAATACCTTTCGAAACGAGCGGGGGACGAGGGTCGGAACGAGCGTTCGGTCCTTTCTGCTCTGCCGCAACACAAATGTGTAATTTCTCACCAGAAATAGCAAAAGACCACTTTTTGCAAGGTTCTTGGAGGTTTTCTTAGTGTTAGCTTTCTTCTACCATCGACGGGATTCGAACCAACCTGGGCATTATCACGATTGGTTGAGAGTCCGCTGCTTTATTCACTTGGCCATCCATGCTGCTGGCCTCTCACACTCCACTGACACCTTTATTCATTATCATATACTTTCACCAATCAATACTTTGAACTCCACCATTCAGAAGGCTACGTTGGTCGACTGGCCCACAGGTGATGGGTCATCGCCTGCCTCAAAATACTGCGAAAAAATAGCTGCGTTTCTGCGTTAAGGATCAAGATCGTACTAATGATATCGGTCTATTCCAACCTCCACGCTTTTAATCTTGTGAAATAGTACATTATATGTACATTATATGTGAGCTAGAAAAGATTTGATACAGACAAGTATTGATGAACTAGTAAACTGCCATGTGTGGAACGCATCGGATCTACCGCTTCCCCGAAGCGACGGGGCCGCCGACACGGTCGGGGATCCGGAGGCGGCGCGGCTGTGACGTATGTTCTGTGCTGTCAAGTCACTCACGTCATAGCCGCGCCACACCTGGATCCCCGATCACGTCGGCGGTCCCGTGGTTCCGGATAGACGGTACCTAGGTTAGAAAGAGCCACGAAAGGGGTATACTTGTCTGCACAACAGTGGCGAATGCAGGAAGTAGGCCGTCGTGGAAGGGTGGTGTACTGAAGTAGTTGTCGTTTAGAAGCATGTAAAATTTAGCGCAGGATTGTTCTGATTTTCTCGTCCTCTGCCCATCTCACCCTCGTTAAGTCAAGACATGTCGACGTTTGGACCGCTCTTTGGAGATTTCATTCGGCGGTCAGTGGCCGTGAAAAACGGGCCCATGCCCGACACTCTTCGTATTGTGGGCTGAACCCCGACGGTCGTGCATCAGCCCGATTCATGCTGCATTCGGCCCGCTATTGGCCCGATTGCCCGTTTGAGCCGCATCATGCGCGGTTCCGCCCGCAGTTTGCCCGCAATGCTCCCTCGTTCAAACCTTTCGTCGGGGATTGGCCCGCGGATGGAACGGGATTTGCCCCTGCAATTGTCTGACCACATAATATACTATCTCACAAGAATAAAAGCGTGGAGATTGGAATAAGCCGATATCATGACTACGATCTTGATCCTTAACGCAGAAACGCAGATGTTTTTGCGCAGTATTTTGGGGCAGGCCAATCAAATGTCGGCCAGTCGACCAACGTAGCCTTCCGGATGGTTAAGTTGGAAGTGTTGATTGGTGAAAGTAGATGGCAATGAATAGAGAGGTCATTGGAGTGAATGAGGCCAGCAGCACGGATGGCCGAGTGGATAGAGCAGCGGACTCTCAATCAATCGTGATAATGGCCAGTCTGGTTCGAATCCCCTCGATGGTAGAAGAAAGCTAACACTGCGAAAACTAGCAAGAAACTTGCAAAAGGCGATCTTTTCCTAGTTGTGATGAGAATTTACACATTTGCGGTGCGGTAGAGCGAGATCTAGCGATACCTGTTTCGGGCGAAGAGGGCTCAAACCTCCATGAGTTGCGGCCTCATTGCGGCCTAAACGCGGATGCTTTTCGGGCTGATAGGGATGAAAGCTCCCATTTTTGCGGCCCTGTAGCGGCCTGAACCCCGATAATTATAGACCGAGCGCTCATTCCGACCCTCACCCCCCGCTCGTTCCATACGGTATTTGCCGGGGTTTCGCCCCCGGAATTGTCTGAGTAAGCGGAGACAAGACTGCGGCCTTCACACCCCGCAGTCGCCCTATATACGGTTTCTACCAGTATCAGCAGCTGTTCAACAAGTGTTTATATGGAAACGTCTAACCGTGGGATGACGGTGGGTGAATGGTGGGCAAATTGTGGTCCCACCGTGGGTTTTCCAAGGATGGTGGACCCACCGTGGGGAAATGGTGGGCCCTCCGTGAGATTGATAACAATGGTGGGCTAACGGTGGAGGAAGTAGGGGCGCACTGCAAATTGCTCATGAATGCACACTGTTTCGGTGGAATGGATAGTTAATTGTACGTAAATGCTTATGAAACCAATGTGAAACTCATGAAAACCAATGTGAAACTCATGAAACCAACCAAACCAAAATGTTGTTTTCTGCCGCAAAATTTTTGCCTGAAGTTGCCTTTTTCGTGAAAAATGAAGTTTCTGGAATGAAATTGGTTTTTACGTCTAAGCTGGTTATGTAACTAGCAAATGTAGGAAAAAAATTCTGAATTTTGAGTAACTTTTTTACAAAATTGAAAATTTTGAATGAATACATGAAGAAAACTGTATTAGCAACAAAATGCAGAAAGTCGTATATGAGTGGACCAATTATTTCGAACTTTGATTATAGCGATCGGGGGGACGATGGCAGCAATGGAGGGGACGATGGCAGCAACGGGGGAAAGGCCACGCCCAATTTGGGGTTTGAAACCGAAGTATTACTGCTGGAGAAACGCGTTCGTGCTGCCATTGGGCTGCTCTGTTATCTGAGTAAGAAGAAAGGGGATGATAATCAAGAAGAAAAGGAACGAAAGAAAGAGACTGAGTAGAAATTTGTGTAGGAATACTAACCGAGGTTCTTATGATGATATCTAATGGAGGAAGAAAAATGATCTTAGGAAATTATAAATTGAAATGTGTGTTATTTGAATAATTCAGAAGGTGACATATTTCGAAGGGCTACTATTCGAATTACTTACGTTTGAAGTACTTGGAATTTCTTAACTATCCAATCATTCGAGATTTAAAAAAAGTATAAAATAGTCGAATATTTTCGTATAACTACATGCAGCATTATAAATGTTTAGTTCTAATGTAGAAATTTGAATAACGATGTAATACTACTAAATGCGTGATATTTACTGACTGATCGTGAAATTATCCGACAAAATGTGCGAAGTAACTGTTTTCACAAAAATTTGACAGGCTAACGTGCACGTGTTGAAGGGCTACTGACTGGTTACCAGCCCTAACCTGCGCGCACGGTAGTGCATCGCAGGTCGCATCTGCCCTGTGGTTATGATAGCCAGCTGGTTTGCTAGCCAGCGGCCAGCGCGCTGACTTGGTCAGCGTTAATGAATCGCACTCCTGGTCTTCACACTGGGCCACGGTCTCAACCGCGCCTCAGCAGGCCAGACGAGTCCCGTAGGACTCCACTCTCCGCCGCAGCGGAGAAAATGAGGCCCTTAAATACCCCTCATTTGATAAGGGTTACCACGTGGCAATAACAAACCCGCACCACTCTCCGGTTAATCCCGCAACAAAACCAAAATGATGTCTCCCTCCGGTGCTCCTGATTTTGTCCCAAAAGTGATAAGAAAACGTTTTGTCAGGCGGGACTTCCGCGTGAATGTCTGAGATATGATAAAGCATAGGAGCCAGTCGCATCGCAGTCGCAGCCCAGATGCACGTGTTTATGGCCTCGCGACGGCCGCGCGTTCCTTCCATTGAGAATTTCATGTCGCGTTGATCGGTCTTCATAAAAAAATCTTTCGCATGTTACATCGCATTTTACATGGATGTTACATCGCCATGTATCACTAGGATGTACAACGTCCATTCATCCGTTACTGAGTGTTGGTGGAGGGATCATAACTGTGTGAGTTGCGGTTGTTTTCGATCAATCAGGCATGCTTGATAATAAGTAACCGCACCGCCTGTCTTCAGTCTGTGAATGCACATAGATTCACTCCTTTCTGGATGCCCTATAGTCATGGTCATTTTGATTCAGTGCTGTTCCTTACCTACCGTATCACTATACCTTAACCTATCACCAGCGCGACCTGGTGCAAGAGCGTGAGCGTAGCGGTGGTGCTCGATAAGAGTTTCATTCCATTGTAAATGAAGCTATCCCTGGATGAGGACAGTTACCCTTGCTAACGAAGGAAACCACGATATGTTCATATCGCTACGCTCCTGCCATCAGGGTGCGGCACGAGATGGTCATTGACCAACAGGACTTAGTAGGTGTTGGACAGATTTAGGGGGACTTAGTACCAGCGTCAAGCATCAACATGTACACTACACCAGTGTCAGTGAGGTGTAATGAAAAATCAAAGTCAAAATCATCACACGGCTTGTCCCATTTTTGCAAAATTTCATGTGATTCCAAGAAAGACAATTGACATTGCACCTGCTGCAAACGCACAAGATGATGTCATGAGGCGAAATAGATGTGAAAATCGTGTCCAGCTGTCAAGTAATCCCTAGTTTTCAGCGTCCAAGATGTTCGGAAACGCTTTGCGCGAGTTTGCAGTACGGTCCATGGAGTCTACGGACGCTTACCACCCATGCGCGTAGCGTTAAGCCGTTTTGACTTTTTTTTAATTTGAAGGAAGAGAGCCGGTGCTCTAACTCGCTTCAGCATCTTATTGAACCTATTAGATCAAAGCCGAACTGTACATCCTTGGAAATACCGGGGAATAACTGTTTTCTGTACACTGTCTTACCAAGGCCTGGTGCGCACGGGTGGTAAGTGTCCAATAATCCATTGATGCATCATAGTTACTTCTGAAGACAATGAAACAAATATCGACTACCACAAGTCCTGATAGAAATGCTTCCGATAAGTGTGGGCGTGGGGCGTGCAATCGCATTGGAGCACGTTTTTTCCCTCAACCCAGAATTTTTGCAAGAAATTTCACTACTTCAAAGGAATCTTTTGATGCGCTGTCAACTGCAAGAAATGTGCCCTGGGGGTAGCAATCCTCCCCTGAAATGGCATCCTTCGTTTTTGAGAAACCGTCTTCGTTTTTGTAAAAAACCGTCATTAGTGGTCAAAAAGTGGTTTTTGACCATTTTCTGACCATTAATGACCGTTTTCTCCAAAAACGAAGACGGTTTCTCAAAAACGAAGGATGCCATTTTGGGGGAGAATTGGTTCCCCCTAGTCGGACTTCTTGGAGTCGACAGCTCATCAAAACTCTCCTTAGAGATCGAGAAATTTCCTATGAAATTTTCCGGGCTAAGATGAAAACGCGCTCCAATGACAATTTCTTGGTCCTGACAGGTCAGGTGACAGGTTCGACCCACTTCTCACAGGTTCCAACATTTCCTTGTTTTTATTAGTTTTTCGAAGGTTTCGGCTTACATTTGAGATAAACGGGACTGAACCTCCACAAATCTTACGCATTGCTAGATGAAATATCATTTTCAAACTTTAGTGGAGGCCATTTGCACGTCTTTTTCAATATTTTCCGAAAGAGCCAAAATATGTGGGTACTTAGTAGGCTATTTCTGAATCTAAATGGACTTAGTAGTCCCCAGCCAGTGGTGACCATCTCGTGCTCCGCCCTGCCTGCCATTGCATGAGCTCGCGTTGGTGATGCATGGTGATATTGGTGATATGGCAGCAAAGGAACAGCATTGAGTCAGGATGACCGCTACTATATATATACCCAAGAAACGATGTCTATTGATCGCCACTCTATATCAGTTATCATCCCTTTCATGTCTGGACTTTCCTCTTTCAATTTATCCATGTGGCGACCGCCAGCTATCGCCACAATTGCTGGAGAAATTCGGGGATACTCCAAAATTGCGACAAATCACGTGGGAAGCGAAGTGAAAATTAGGGTTTTTCGTACATAAGTCCATGATCGATTTATTATTTACTCGATGAGTTGAATTTCATTCAACTCTCGTTTTTAAATAAACCTCTGGGTTCATACTTTTCTGGATTTCAGATGCTCCAAAAGTAACGTGGCTCACGGGTCCGAGCCGAAGCGCCGCTTTGCGGAAATCACACTATTCTTCCCACTCACTCCTCGTCGCTGCCTTCAAAATCCCTAGATTTCCTCTTATGTTGGTGAAAATGCTGCGATGCGGCGCGGTTTTAACAACACTGTTTTGGGCGCTGTTTTAGAACTCCAGCAATGATTCCTGTTCAATAGATGATTCGTTGGGGTGTCATGTCTTCCGCCTTTCGCCCACGTCGCTGCCTTCAGAAACCCAAAATTTTCCCTTGATTTGCGTGATTGTGCTGCAGTGCGGCGCGGTTTGTGCAACACACATACATTTACCGCACTCCGCACATTCACGCGACGGGGGGGGGGGGGTCCTGCGCTTTATTAGAGTAGATGAGCCTAAAAGTGTCTCTTCACGAACTGATAGTAACGTAAACCTTTTTACTCGTTTATTCCAATGCTTGAATTGCTAATCCACATAATGCATCTTGAAACGACATATGCAGTTTGAGCATAGATTTTCGCTCCGTTGCCACCTACTTGAACACCATTTGCCTCGTCCCATTATTTTGTCAAATTTCCCGTTATCTGAAAACAACTGGGAAAATACGAACCACTCTTGAATTTTTTTTTGCGGAAGAAGATCGAGATCCTCAGAATATCTTATATGAGAAGGCACAACGTGTAAGATATTAACAGATATTCGTTAACATAATATATATTTATTTATTTATTACGTGGATGAATCATGTGATTGACCACTTCACAACAACGTAGCAACACCGCCCGAAAAAAAAAACAGAACAATTGCGACAATAAAGATAAATTGAAAAAAGACACAACGCAAATAACATTTAGGAAAGGAATTCAACTCAAACATGAATAAATGAGAACAGAACAGAAATCGCCATAGTTTGTGATAGTCTCAAGAAGTTAGGTGACTATTGAGCAAGTTTTTGAAAGAACGAATGCTAACAAGCAATGTATTCCTACAACTAAGCTTTGCATACTCCGACCCTGCTCTGTTCGTGAAAAAAATAAAATCTCACGGAACGTCTAGTCGTGGGGATGACCGGCTTCAATGCCTGACCTTTTGTATTGGATGATCGCGTTGAGCAAAAAGCACTAGTGGAAAGACCGCTTATTCCAGTGATTATTTGTGGAAGAGTATCAAATCAAACTTCTTTCTCCTCAAAGTTAGAGTGTTAAATGAAAAATTCAAGTTTCGCTCCGAAGAATTCGGAATCTCAGAATAAACAAAACCGAGTTGTCTGATCATAAGTTTTCTTGTGAAGCAATTCTTGGCTTTCTCGATTTTATCAATAACTTTCTTTTTATGAGGAAGAAGACTACAGTGCCGTACTCTAGTATTGGTCTCACATATGACTTGTAAGCTTGGAGAAGCACCTGGACATTGTTGGTTGTTAAAGATCTTAATCCGTTCCAATTCTTAATACCTTAGTCTTCTGATAGGCAGTGGAAGCTCCCAGATCTTGGACCATTCAGCTACCGCATCAATACCCCGTTGCAACGTAGAGCAGTCCCCAGCATTGGAAACCTGCTTGTAGATCTTAATATCGTCGGCAAACGCACAACACCTGAGCCCTGCATTGGAGATTAGCATAGGCAAACCAAGGGTGAGCACTCCTCCCTGAGGGACCCCGCACTTTTAATAGAATCAGTAGACACTTCGGTGGGCAAAACGTTATCATATGTATACCTTTGCCACTTCATCTGGTATCAGTAGAGCAGCAGTGTTGTTGAGGAGCACTTCGTAGAAATAAAGGCTTTCGTCCATTTGTCCAAACCCTGAGGGCTATTTTCAAAAGCGCACAACGGCACAAGAGATTCTGTTATAGAATAGCTTCATTGATTTCACTAAACCCTCGATACTGTAGTTGCGCCTGGAGTCTTTATACTCTTGCCCAATTTCGTTCGCTGCAAATGATTGGTGTCATACTCCTGCGAATCTTCGAGGTGGTAAAAGGTAGAACCGGATCCTTGGGTTGGAGACCACGCTGGCTAGTGTGATGTGCAATTTCTAGATTTCTGAACCTCTTCGGTTTGAGTGCCTTTTCTCTCGCTATTCACATCCACACCGGAGTTCTCACAATGCGAAATGCAGTAGTATGTGAAGGCGACGTGTTTGAAAACATGTTGCCAGTCACTTTCTTCTGAACCAGTTCTAAAATTACGAACTTATATGCTGTCTCATACAAAGCAATGGGAGCAAGCCAACCTTTCTCCTTTTAAGCCGCTGATTTCCTCCTCTTGTTGGACAGAGGAGGGCGTTGTGAGCCCGACCAGATCTGACAGGAAATCGCGAATTCTTCCCTATGTCTCGGCTGGAGCCATTCTCGCAAAACTCTTTTGTGGACGCCTGGATCGCATGCGATACCGAAAAAATGTGGCACTAGGAAGTTCCTAAGTGCCAACGGAGGTTGAGCGGGTAGATGACAGTAATGGAGAGTGCTCAATGCCGTATGCCAGAGATAAGGACCGTAGACGACTTGCCCTAGTTAGTCGACCGCACTCGAGCAAGTTTGCAGATGAACTGTGGTCATGCCTCGTATGAGGCATGTGTAATATCATTTAATGTGGGGTTAAGATACTCTTCTCTCCACTGGCTCTCTAGTCCACTTCTGCTAGCCCATTAAGGCGCTTGGATTTTTTGAAAGGCTGTTGTGGGCGCTGATACTCTTGGACTTATCTTATCCGTATGCGTAAAAAACGCGGTGGTTCAGTGGAGTATTCATTACTGTGCGGAGAATAGAGTGAGTAAGCAACATCATACTGACTAGTAAGTATCATTTCGTCCATAATTGGGTCATTCCCGCCCCCTCCACATGATGTACGATATGAGTGGTGGTTATGAATACAGTAAGGATCATCGATTCGTCGATGATATGTCTGAGCAAGTGAGGACTTTGGGTGTGAAAAACTTTCAGAGATGTTCACCATGTGGATAGCCGGATGACAACGACAGGATTTTTAGGCCCTGAACTAGGAATACAGGTAGAGATGGTTCAGTCTTTATTTGCAGATAGTATAGCAAGTGCTCTTTTCTAGCTCTAGAGGCGAGCACGAGGCCTCGATGGCCCCACCCGTACTTACAGCCGGGGTGGGCGGGGCCCTGAATGCCGGGGTCATCACGGTTGGCGTGATGACACTCCGGGAGCGATAATACTTGATAAACAACACAAATATTTTTTATACATCAATACATCAACAGAAATTCTTCGCAGCATCGGGCTGCACGTCTGGTTGGCGTTTGGATGGGGTGGAGGCTCGCGATGGTGTCGGTTGGTGGCAGGCATCGTCGTGGGAGGCTGACGTTGTGGAACATGACGGAGGTTGGCGGCAGGAATCGCCGCCTTCAGCTGCGAGGGCGTTTGTTGGCGACGTGGAGACGCTTCGAGTTGCACAACAATTGATTGTGGCCAAGACCACAACCACGCAGGCAACCTTGCAATCGTCTCCGTGGGACGGTTTTTTATTTTATTTCAGGCAAAAGCCTAGCTTGCCAGCCTCACCCGTACTAGAGACGAGATCTGCATACTTGCAGCAGCGACTCAAATAATGCGAGTCCCTGTTCTCCTCCACAGGACAGAGCACACAGTTAGATTTTGGTGCGGTGAGCGCCATAATCTTTCCTGTGAGCTCCAGAAGAAGCTCGTTGTCAAGCTCCAGACGCTACAGTCGGGGCAGAATACTGTCGAGCTTGGAGGAGATCTGCTGCAGCACAGTCTAATAAGCGTCTTAAAGGCAGCACCCACGGAAATTTTGCCTTCACAGATTTTTCTGAATTCCTAGGTTTAGCACTACAGTGAAGACATACGCAGTGGTCAACTTTGACAAATCCTACTAGAAAGACGGTTCTCGTCGCCACCACTTCAGCTCGTTTGCAGAAGATGGCCGAGTTGCCCGGGCTCAAACCGGAGTGAGATGGGATTGAAAGCAAGTCTACCATAATGGAAGAAAGTGATTGTAAACAAAGACATCCATTCATATCATACTATAACTCATCCTAATTGATCGCCAGCACAAACTTAATCTCTCTTCATCTTGAGATTGCTGATGCCTACGACGATGCAACTTTCGTATATTTATTGGCACCATTGCTAACTATCCGAAGCAATCAAAACCTCGGACATGAAAATTTCCGTGGGTGCTGCCTCTAGGCGGCCTTTCATAGATGACCATCATGGGGCAGGAGGGGAACCCCTCTGACCCCAGATATAGCGCGATAATACTACCAGGAAGAGGGCACACCAATCATAGTACAACCAAAACATAGAGGTAGAGATAAGGAAATGCGACTAGTGGTCTGGAAAGAATCATAACTTATACTAAAGCGCTTACTCTGTGTGTAAGTATGTGTGTGAAACGAAATTCCATGATTGGTCAATGATGGTGATTATGGGGTCAAATACATGTATAAAAGAGAGGATACGGGTATGGTGAGGTTCAGAGAAGAGCTCTGCTGAATAACGAAGTGCAGGGGTGTGTATCATCATGAGAGAAACGGGAGCGTAACCAGGCGGCTGTAATTGGCGTGTGCTTGCCGCACGTCACGCACCCACTTGTTTGAACACAAGTGGGGCGTGACGTGCAGCAAGCACACGCCAATTACAGTCGCCTGTTACGCCTCCGTTTCCCTCGTGATGATACACACCCAAGTGCGGGGAAGCGGGCCCACCTCTTTGCAGAGGGTGGGCTGAGTTCCTGAGGTGGAGGAACACCACCAGAAAGTTCCGACGCCGTGGTAGGGTTGCGCCGGTGTGAGATGTGTGCAAAACTGTGATAAGGGTGCGCCGGCGCCCAAAGTTAAGGGAGACGGGTTCACCGCTGTGATAAGGGTGCGCCTGTGCCCAAAGTGGGGAGATGTCTTGAGGCGGATTCCACGGTGTAGTAAGAGTGTGCCGCAGTTCACAGATGTGGAGTCGCCTGGAAAAATGAAGAAATTCACGGAGACGGGCGGGTCCATTCCTAGGCTAGGGGTACGCCGATATTCACTGCGGCTTTCTCACCTACCTGCATGGTTTTCTTTGGCTGCCGGTATACTCCTCGAGGAGTATAGCACATAGCATCGCCGTCGCCTGCGCGACTCCACTTTTGATACGTATTGATTGTGGGCGGTCCTACATCGGCGATCGGCCATGCACAATCGGTACATATCAAAATGAAGTCGCGGTGAAGACGGCGATGCTAGGTGCCATACTCCTCGAGGAGTTTACCGGCTGCCTTCCTCACCACACCTACCTGCTCATTATTCCCTTCCCCACTCTCTTTTCTCTTCATTCGTGTCTGAATGAACCATCTCCTTCTTTCTGTTTACATACAATAGTAGACCCTCATCACTGAGCTACCACTCTGAACTTTCGTACCACGGTGGACCCCCAACCGACGGTGGGCCCACCGTTATCCCCAGGTTATCTCCCAATTATCCCCCGATTATGGTGTCCGCCCCCACTTATCCCACCGTTATCCCACCATTGTTATCAGTCCCACGGTGCGCCCACCATTGCCCCACCGTGGGCCCACCGTGCTTGGAGAACCCACGGTGGGACCACAATTTGCCCATCATTCACCCACTTCTAACGCACGTTTCGACTGTTTCATGTGAACAATTGTTAGACAGCTGCTGATACTGATGCAACCGTATATAAGCCGAGTGTGGGGTATGCAGTCAGAGTCTTGTCTCCGCTTGGGTGGAGACTAGACGAGCCCTACGGGACTTGTCTGACCAACTGTGGCCCGGCGGAAGCCGCGGCTCAGCGAACGGTCAGACAAGATGCGTGGGACGCGGTCGCGTGCGAACGCATCGCGGATGTAAATATCCGCGCGTGACCGCGGAGCCCACTAGGAGCCTGCGCGGGCTCCTGCGCGG
>JARK01001371.1:1131734-1163094 GCA_000688135.1 Ancylostoma ceylanicum
AGGCAATTATTGATTGAGTTGCTGCACTCGCATCTGATCCTGCTTGGGCAGCTGGCAAATTGATTTTTTGCTTGAGTGTAAGTGTAGCATTCCACTGGTAGGCGGAAATCATCTTGTAGGATAAACGAACCATTATTCGAAATTGCGAATCGTTTGTTCGCCATTGAGTTGGCTGGTTTTTGGATAGAGATTATAGTTAGGTTAAAGCCATCAATTTCTTTTGATACATATGGCACGAGAGATTCTGACTNCATGAGCTCGCGCTGGTGATGCGTGATGATATTAGTGATATGGCCGCAAAGGAACAGCATTGAATGAGGATGACCATTACTATAGGCGGAAATCATCTTGTAGGATAAACGAACCATTATTCGAAATTGCGAATCGTTTGTTCGCCATTGAGTTGGCTGGTTTTTGGATAGAGATTATAGTTAGGTTAAAGCCATCAATTTCTTTTGATACATATGGCACGAGAGATTCTGACTATGACGTCCTGTTGCCCTCGATCTCCAGTTCAAAATTAATAGAGACGGTGGGACTCCAATGAGAGCACCGAGACACTTCAAATATGTCTTCGGACACCGGTTCGTGAGCAACCCTGTAAAATGAGCAGGCTGGTTGGGGCATGAAGCATCCACAGAGAAAACCCCCACAACTGCTGAAGCAGCCAGAATACCCGGGGTAACGCATGGCTTTGCTCAATTCCGGGATGGTATCATTTGCTTTTACCCGCTCGCAGATGTCGTCGGTACATGACCCAGCTTGCGCGCAACGCTTGCTGTGGTAGGCTGAGGTCGTGGTCATCCTCGTAAAAGGCTCAATCACCTTGGAACACTTGAATTCTACTGGCTTTTTGGTAAATCTAGCTGTCCCGATAGGTTTTTCGTCATGGAAGATTTCGACACATAGCTCCGACTGAAGCTTGTTGAAAAATAGCTCCCGGTTGTATTCTAGGTAACACCTGGCTCTGTCCTTACATATTAGGTCTGCCGTGTGTCGCATGTATCCATGCTGACATGCGAGAGCACTGGAACTTAGTGAGCAGATTATTGCGCAGATCGCTAGAGCACTGGCTAGAGGCATGAGCTCGAAGTTCACAGCTGAGGTTTGTATTGGCTGACTTCTCTTTCGTCTACTAAGAACTCCTGGTGTTGAGATTCTTTTCCTCAGCTTGGATACCGCACAGAGCATTGAGATTAGGGCCATTATTGCCAGATAGGTCAGCGCTGCGATGGTCGCAATAGCGCCTGCTGGCCAGCAGTGTGGATTTCCCAGGATACTCTTTGATAGGAAGTATTGATGGTCACAGAATAGAGGTCGATCGCACATTTTGAACTGTTCAGACTTGTTTGATAGCAAACTCCTCAGATGTACGNATTGTACTTGGATCTGTCTGCTAACACAGCACCTGGTTCTGCTGTGACGGGTCTTGCCAAACCAATGCCGTCAGTGACTCCACTCTTGATCGCCTGAACCATTCCGATGGCTGTACGGAATCCACCAGTGACGTAAACAACAGTCTCTCTGAACACTGGCCGTATCTAGAAAAACATAAATTTTTGAATAGGAGCAAAAATAAACTGCATTAAGTGGAGGTTAAGCACTCATCTGCTCAGCAAATTCAATGAAGTATGCTTCACGTTTCCTCGTGGATTCGCGTTCATGCTGCCAGAGAATTTTCTCCAGCGTCCCACCGGATAGCTCAACAAAGTCGAAACCACATCTCTTAAAAAAGACATTGAAGATTCATCCGTTTAGCGGATATATGTAGGTCTACGGCCTTGTCATGAGTCTAGCTCCAACAACCTCCATTATAGAGCAGGCTTCTTTCGCATCCTCGATGGTCAAGCCATTTGCTTGAAACTCTACAGAATTCGTCTTTATTCCGACCAGAAACCCTGTTGTTGCTGGTATCTCTTTTCTGGAAAGTTCAGGAATTATGTCTACAACTCTGTCGTTATTGCTCTAGGCGAACCTGATAGCATTGAATATTTCTACAATGATGCGAATTCGGTTGTGCAGTGATCCTCCATAACGATCAGTACGTTTGTTGGTAGTGGGGGACAGGAACTGAGACAGAAGGTAACCATGTGCTGCATGAAGTTGAACTCCATCGAATCCTAAACAATGTCGGTTAACGTGAATTTACTTCCTTTTCGAGGAAAATAAAGAATGGAATCTCATATCCTAGTCATTTTTTACATCTTCTTTTATCCTCCGATTCGATGTTTTATATACCAAAATACTCATGATGGCTTGGATTATTAAATTCGAAACTTCCGCCGTGGCTTCCCAAAATCACCAGGTAACAGGTGGGTGGTGTCAGCAAGCATTTGAAAATGAAATAATAAAGAAGTTTTCATGATTATTCCTAAAAAGAAATCAATGCACATTAACCGTGAGTTGATTGTTAACTGGAATAGTGATTTATTGTAATAGTGATATTGCGTAGTTTCTCCCGGTTCCCTCTTCATTTCAGCCATTCATGCTGAGGGCGATTTGCATTAGAGGAATGTGTTTGTCAGACGTACGCAGACACGCGCATCGCTCGCACCACAATCGCATGCATCTAGTTATTCGGCGAAGATTTTTCCAAATGAAGATAGGTCGGTGTGCAGAGAATGAGCGAGAACTGCACAATATAGCGGTGAACAACCCCAACATTGTTAACGTTAGTCTTTGCAAAGGTGGGAAGCCGCGTTTCTATTGTCCACGAATAATTAGCGACCGGGTCTGCTTGGCTATTCCTTCATGTATTCTCGAGCATGAGCAGCAGAACCAAATAAGATTTGTACTCTTCTTGCTAGACCCTCTCTGCTGCCCCATCAACAGCTCCTCGAACTCTGCGAAACAGTTAAGGTATGTCAATTTAGTCACATCGGACTGCGCTATCTGATTGTGAGTACAGGTAAGCAAGCGCTTGTTTACGGGAAGCTATAGCCTTTTTTACGGGATGGTGGCTTCCTGAGAATCGGCTAGAAAATCATACATAAATTCCACTCTAACCTTTGTTGAGAGGCACGAGTGAGCACAAACCTGTTTCGTACGCTACTTTTGCTGCGTATACAAATCGGTCGATCACTTCAGTCTTAATCTGATCCAGTGCTAGAGGTATCGGCTTCCCTGTTTTTACAACTTCGCTCACCAATTGCACATCAGAACATGAGTACGGATGCTCATTTACAGCCAGTGGTGTTTGTCGTCCTGCCTATAATACATACATATTATTGTAAAATTATGAACATCACTACAAATGGAAGAAAAGTGGTTGTAACAACAAACATGCGAGATCTGAGCGACAACAAATGCTCCGTCTTCTTTTGAAATACTGGCTAATTTCGAGAATGCCTTCCGTAGCTGTGGTGAATCGTTTTCTTTGCAGATGATTGGATTTCCAGCACTTTCCAGGTTGCGCTGCAATATGTTATCATTATATGCATTTGCGTAAGTAGATGATGATAGTATAATATATTGTGGTTCAAGTTGATGATAAGCTATCGCACGTTGACTCAGGAGAGTCACACTTTTGGCGCGGCGTCAGTCGCCCATGGTTAAGCACAGGCCAGCGACGTCGCGGCGGCGTCACCGTGGCAAGGGTAAGCGGCAGGAGCTTGCATACTTTTTTGCCGCGGCGACGCTCGGCGATGTCGCCCAGCGACGTGCGGCAATGATTGGTCATGGGTGTATTTTGCCGCCCGGCGACAACATTTGTCTAGTACCCACTTTTGCCGCGGTGACGCCGTCGCCACCGCGGCAAAAGTGTGAAGGCGCTTTAAAAGCCGTGTTTTGCATGAGATTGAAAGATGCAAATCCCACACCCTCTCCCATCAATTATTCTATACCAGCAATGGTCATCTGTATGCAAAACTCATGCACACCCATGTTAAACTTATGCATACCTTTGAGGAACCCATGCGCCTCCAGAATTCGATGTAAATTCGATGCAGACCCCGCGAAAACCCTTCTCAATCCAATGCATGGGTTCTGCATGGGTACGTATGAATTTTGCATGGATGTATGAAACATGGCTGGTATAAAATTATCGATTAAGAAAAACGTGTTTGGCTTAAGCATGTGTGTCTTATTCGTGGGATCTGCACCTTTCAATCTCATACATAACATGGTTCTCAGGTTCCCTGAGGAGATGCACGGCCATCTCTCTTTCATTGCCGAGGAAAGTCTGATGGAAAGGATCTGCCCGAATTCACAATTTTCTCCTGTTTCCAGTGAACTTCCTATGAAATGTAATTCACCAGTTTAGTACCTCACACTTGATTTCAATCACTAACGTATTATCTAGTACATTAAAAGTGAACGGTAGATGACACAGGAGAATTTGACGTGGAGGGTGAGGCATCAATGCACTACTGTTTCCTGTAAATTTGGGGGTGTTGTCACTCTTACCCTGGTTGGTTTCAATGATGCACCCAGACCCGGGACTCCAGGTTTCCACCACAAGATAGTGTCCCTGGCAAAAACAGATTATTGTTGTAATGTAACATGCGATGGACTCCTAATGAGACACCTTGGGTAAGGTATCAATACCCTACTGAACTAAACTTCGATCAATTGCGGAATCGTTATACAAAAATGAATCAGAATCTGCCGCTACTCTATGTGGTTGAGAAACTTGGTCGAAGGAGGCGAATGAGGGCTACGTACATAAGCTGAACAAGCTCTCAATTTTCCACTGCATTTTAGTTTTTTAAAGCCTATTCGCAACTTATATAGTGAAAAATCAACAAAGGGTAGGTATTCACCGGATCCACCATCACATTTCCGGTCAGAATCATTCCGAAGCCTCCGTGCCCCCACTTGTCGTACACGTTGATCAGATCTTGTGTTGGTATACCTCTTCTGGATAGATCTTCCGAGTCCCAAGTGCTGAGTTTTTCAGTCATGGAGGCCTACAATCAACTAACCCTTCGAAGTCGACATCGGATGTGTGTTTGCGGAGATTTCGACTTACCTTGAGGAACCGATTTTTTGCCTTACGGGTGTTACGAAATTTCAACGGTGCGCCAAGGATCGAAACATCGACTTGTTGGGCAGGGATACGTTCGCGAACCATCTGCAACAGGAAGACGATGGCACGATTACTATAACAACTACAACAATCCGGCAAATCCCGGTTTATACTTGAAATCTGGCGACGAAAAGAGATGAGAACAACAGATAGTGATTTTTTGGATGCAAGAAAGCATCGTGTTTTAAACTTTTGTTGACAACAAAACGCACAACCCCTCTCTAGCACCTGGAACAACAGTTCAAGGTGTAAGAGAGGGGTTGAAGAATACTGTAGTACCTGTAATGAGCGCAATTTATACTACTCAGAGGCATAAATTTACTTGCTGTAGGTTTTCCATGAGGTAGAGAATTGTTCATCTTCGATGTAACGAACGCTCGGCCGCCGTAAGGCCGTAAACCCATGCGTCAGATCTGCGTCAATGATGTGACCGGCCCTATCGTTCAGCATACAGACGCATGTGCGTCAAAAGCACGCATATAAATTAAATTGCCCTATAAACACTCATCTAATCAAATCAATCATCAATCAGAAATCAGATTAAATCACCGAATTATCGTGAGACTCAATCAACGTAGTCTCTTCCTCAAAAAATTCAGCTTTCGGCTTTGATTCATAAACCCAACTTGAAGGCAGCACTCACGGAAATCCTCACTTTTGATGTGAGTCGTTCTCCGTGTGCTCAGCCGCCAGACAATCACAATGGTAACTTGAACGCGGAAGATGACGGCCTACCTGCAGAGATACTGCCGTGGACACCTGTGCGAGCGTGGCCATTTTGGTGTCCGCCACGCCAGTTAACGCTATTGACTTGATGTGCAACGCGTATTGGAATGGAGTACAGTGTAGTGTATGGAATACGCACCATTTCGTGGATCTACACGCGTATACCCTTCGCGGAAAACTCGTCCGCGCTGTGGACGCATGGGAAACAGTACTTTCATCTCTCGTCTTCCGGCGTATTTCACACTGTTTCATCACTACCTATGATATCATCGTCTGTGTGAAAACTTTGGAATTCAGCGAAATCTCCAGCACAAAAAATTCCGTGGGTGCTGCCTTTAAAGTACGTACATAAGTACTTCAAATAGTGGACAAAAACTACCGTTTGTCTGTCTCAAAGCATGGATTCCGCAGCATTGAACTATTTTTGATGACCACAAATGCGAATCCCTAGGAAAACTTTCCCTTTTTCAAATGATTTTGAATTGTTTAAAGAATTTGGTGTTCACTTCCCTCTTCCAAGTCGGCTACAAAACAATGAACTTCAAACCCACAATGGATCAAGAAAGTTTTCCATAAGTTGAGAAGGTTTCTCGATGATATTTGTTCTCCTTATGCACTTCGTTAGTATTGGCGTTTTTCTCACCTATCTCACAGGTAGGCTTACCACCTACAGCAGCCCTCTTCTTCAAAGCTTTCTTTGCATCATCCTACATGTTACCGCCTTTTCTCAACCATGAGGATAGGAGAACATAAAAATTCAAAATTCAGGTGAATGCTTGACCTCAATGAGCGGAGCATTCAAGGTGGGGAAGATCCTTCAGCCTTGGGAAAACGATAAAGAAGAGTGCAGGGCTTTCCTTTTTTTTTTGATTGATCGAATGTTCGGTCTTAGTCGNAACTTTCCCTTTTTCAAATGATTTTGAATTGTTTAAAGAATTTGGTGTTCACTTCCCTCTTCCAAGTCGGCTACAAAACAATGAACTTCAAACCCATAATGGATCAAGAAAGTTTTCCATAAGTTGAGAAGGTTTCTCGATGATATTTGTTCTCCTTATGCACTTCGTTAGTATTGGCGTTTTTCTCACCTATCTCACAGGTAGGCTTACCACCTACAGCAGCCCTCTTCTTCAAAGCTTTCTTTGCATCATCCTACATGTTACCGCCTTTTCTCAACCATGAGGATAGGAGAACATAAAAATTCAAAATTCAGGTGAATGCTTGACCTCAATGAGCGGAGCATTCAAGGTGGAGAAGATCCTTCAGCCTTGGGAAAACGATAAAGAAGAGTGCAGGGCTTTCCTTTTTTTAATTGATCGAATGTTCGGTCTTAGTCAAACTCGAACATTTACTCCAATTCGTACAACTAGACACACTTTGTTCAGACTTAATGCCTTTGAAACTCCTGCTTTTCAGTGATCTTGGCATTTTAAAAAATTAGATGCCATATCAACAAATAAGGTAGGTCATCTTCAGTGTATTTAGCAACTGGTAATGTTGCCTTTCTACGTAAATAACTTTGCTAGAGCAACAACTTGAATCATGAACAAAAAACAAAACCTGCTTTGTCCTTTGTTTCCGTAAAAATGCAGGTTGAAAGGAGGCAAAGAAAACAAAAAGAGCAAAATGCTCCGACATTTGACTGAGGAAGCTCCCTATGTGAAAAACGAACGAAAATTCTGCATAGTTAATGGTAGGGTAGTGCCAAAGCGTAGTGTTGCGCAAAACTGCGAGCTACAATGTAGTCATGTGGGCAACGTAATGTAACTAAGAATGCGGACCAAGTAATACGGGAGAGGTGAAGATGGAGGGCAAAATGATCCACGTCTAGGCATAAATACTCCACCGATGATGTATGTACTTTTCAACGCGTCAAAATATGTCATCACCATAGGTAGCAATTGTCACTGTTTATCGAGTAGGATGATCTTTGGTCAGCCGAAGATGCACTCCGTGATGACATTGTGAGAACTAGCAAATAGTACAGCGATTGTTGAGAAAACTAGTGAATGTGAAAAAAAATTCGCGCATTTATCCCTGAAATGAAGGGTTCATTGTAAAAAATCTTGCAACACGACGATGAATTACTGATTTGAATTCAAACTCGTTTCTAATATTGCACTTCGTCTCTCGTCTCCCCTACATATGTACAGTCCTTCTCAAAAAGGTAGACTAATTGCGCGGCTGCACCATCGCGGCGGGACCTGAACGAGGGATGCGGAGAGAGCATTCTCTGAGTGAGAGGGTCGAGTAGGTCTCACCGCGTTTCTGCAGCCGCGACGCTAAGAAACCGCACGCACAATCCGTCTATCTTTTTGAGAAGGACTGTATTTTGCATGCCTTGTTTGCAGAATCTCTCTGTCCTGGGAAACCCGACAGGATAAGTATTTCCCATTATCATTCCTGGACCCGACTGGAGTGTTATCTTGTCATCTTGTGTCTGGATTAAATGACATTGGTAATTAAATTGGTGGAGTTCAGCATCTTGTTGTGCTCAAATTCTTAGGAGCGACTTCGCCCTACATACCTTTGAAAAGCCTAATAGATATTTTGACTTATAACAAATTAAAGTTCTCCTCATCTCATAGGCAGAATCCAGCCCTTTACTTGCGATTAAAGATTTACAGCTTTCACTGTATGATCTGGAGAATCTACAATTCAACAAGACCAGAATTTTTGGTGCGCATGCGCNTGATTGCGCGGCTGCACCATCGCGGCGGGACCTGAACGAGGGATGCGGAGAGAGCATTCTCTGAGTGAGAGGGTCGAGTAGGTCCCATCGCGATTCTGCAGCCGCGACGCTAAGAAACCGCACGCACAATCCGTCTATCTTTTTGAAAAGGACTGTATTTTGCATGCCTTGCTTTGTAAAATTTCTCGGTCTCGGCAAACTCGACAGAATTAGTATTTCCCATAATCATTCCTGGACCCGACTGCGGTGTTATCTTGTCATCTTGTATCTGGATTATATGACTTTGGGAAATTAATTGGTGGACTTCAGCATCTTGTTGTGCTCAAATTCATAGGAGCGACTGCGGCCTACATACCTTTGAAAAGCATAATATAATAGATATTTTGACTTATAACAAAGTAAGATCTCTTTATCTCATAAGCAGAATCCAGTCCTTCACCTGTGATTTAAGAATTACAGCTTCGTATGTATGATCTGGAGAATCTACAATTCAATAAGACCAGAATTTTTTTCACATTCCTGTTTTGTATTCGCATTTACATCGATCGATTCAGGTGAAGGACTTTTTATTTATTCATTTATTTTTATTTTTTCACTCCCTCAGCCCGTACTCTGTCATTTACCATTCTTTAGTTTGTTTGTTATTTTTTTTTGTTTTTTAATCGTTTATTTGTTCTTTATATTATTTCATTCAATATATTTCAGCGCATTCCTTCGATTCATACAAGACCAGTACATCCTTAATCAGTCCTGGCAAATGAAAGATGAGTTTTATACTTTGCATTACACTAAAACCCGCCTTGATTATTATTGTCATCTGCTTTGAACAACTAAGCTACAGAGGACTGCGAATTTGCGAAAAGGTGACAACAACGGGATTCACCCGCATCCGATGACAAAAACCTGCTTCACGGACGACCTCTGTGAAGTGTCTAACAACATGACACAATCAATGGTCAAGAATGTTTTGTACAATTTGGAACTTCTTCCTGGTCAACAGACCGCAATTTTTTTCCATTGGAAGTTCGAAAGTACATGCAGCAATAGTACCTACATGTATCACGTCATAGATGGTAGATGGTATGAATTTGAACCAGTTTTTTTTTTGTGCCTTCTGAATATGTGAGTACACACATATACAGAGTGCGGCAAGTCTTTGAACAAGCATAAATGCCTGCTAAGAACCCACGGAAGAGGAACTTGGAAAAACCAGTAGTCATTTTCTCTTTTTGAACTAGTTGTGAGCATAAAAATTATTTTTGATTCTGAGGTTTCCTCCTCTCGTATGTTCACAGCCCTCGGAAAGTCCAGGTGAGACATAAGCTCTGACGCGTAGGTAGTGGAGGTACTTTTTCACCCACCACTTCTCCATCTGTTTGAGAGGAGACTCCAAACTGTAGGGAGGGTAGTAGAAGCCTTCTACTATGGAATCCAGAAAAATCTCTGGGGAATTTGGAAAAAGGTGGGGCACTTCTAACAATAAGTTCACTGCTTTTGGCAGTGGGCAAAATTTTCGCATGCAAACACGGAAGTCGCGCTACAACAGCTACCTTCGCTTGTGTAAGAGCAATTTCATCACTGTTTTTTCTCACACTTTTGTTGATTTGCACTTTCTCAATAGACACATGATAATTTTGGACTTATAGAATGACGAAATAGCCTCTTAAAGAGAGTACGCTTCTCCATTGTCCTGGTGGAGACATATATTCGCTGATCGAGGTCCTACATCTATTTTGGGAGATTCCGAAGTGATTTCTAGATTCTGCAGGCTGTGCCTTCCTAGATCCCTACAGGAATTTGGACTCTCTTCCGAAACTTTGGAGAAGGCCCGAAATGAATTTCAGGTAATCAGTGTTATCATCGCCGGGTCAACGTCTCATCTAGTTTTTGACAAGCCTGGGTCGCTACCAGTAGAGGAAAGTTTGGATTCGAAAGTGTTTTTTATCTTTAAGGCAGAGGCCCACCTCATATCGTTTTTGAGTTATTAACATATTCCGAACCTCCTCGATGCGCTGATTCCGGCAATGTACTTGAAAGGTCCCAAAATGGTCTCTAAACCCGTTTTCCGTGACGGAGTTTGTACCAGTTTGCTGGAACAAATTTACGTGGAAAGACGTGTATCACCGGTGATCTCATCGATCGGACAGGACAAGACATGTTCACCCGACGTTGCTGCTGTGGCGGGCAGCCAGCACCAAGTACCCGCTTTTGGAGCGGATCCGCCCCTGCTCCAAGAAGCGGGTACTTTAACCCTATCAAAAACAGGGTTTTCGTCACTTATGTGACTTTTACTGTACACTGTTGGAATCAGCGTGGGAAGGAGGTCAAGAATCTGCTAACATCGTCGACGTGAGAAACGAGGTGGTCCTCTGCCTTTAACAAGCGAACTGCTAATACACAACAACCATCGACTTTCCCAATTTGTCCTTCCTCACGTTTTGAAGATGAAATATGCTTTTCCAAAGACTTTTGCCGCACGCTGTACACAACTACATACACAACTTTCCAGCCAATCAACCTGTCCCTGTGGGTTCTCCAAGGAAATGAGCTTGTGAGTGGTTGCAATTTCCATTAGCTTTACAATGTGAGTTTTATAAAAGAAGTCATCTTTCTACTAGTATTTTTATACAACGAAAAACTGATTAGGTTTCCCGAGCTCATATCAGAATAAATTAGTATAAGGAACTATTCCGTAGAATGGCTTGCGCTCCACAGTAAGTTTTTCGACCTCCTTTTGTAGGCCTGCTGCATACTTAATGAAGTTTTCCGCCTCCTCCACTCGACTCAAATCGGCAATACCGTCACAAACGCTGGAAACACTAAATAAGATGAAAAAAATTTGGGTTTCTCAAAGGATATCACCTCTTCAAAGCCGATGCAGGCTGTTTAGCCATTTGTCCCATTTGTACGATGCACAACAAATACGTTATGATAAAGTCATCTTGGTCAAGCTTCGTGTCGGGGGCTGCCATACACTTCTGCGCGAGGATTTTCAAGGGCAAATCTGAAAGAGACTTTTTTTTGCAAAATCCTCCGTGAAATTTGGATTCATGATTCGAATTGATTTGAGTCGCTGCTGAGCAATCGTGGCTTCTAATAATTCTATCAAATTGTAGTCTATTACTGTATGTGTTGCGGATCGGTAGTTGCCCTGTACCTTCTCGGCGTCAGAGTACTACCTCACCACTCCATAATACACCGGTTTCCTACCATAATAGGGCTCCTCGCCTTGCAGGCTTCCACCCATGCAGGGACTTTGCCACTAGAACACTNTGATCTCATCGATCGGACAAGACAAGACGTGTTCACCCGACGTTGCTGCTGTGGCGGGCAGCCAGCACCAAGTACCCGCTTTTTGGAGCGGATCTGCCCCTGCTCCAAGAAGCGGGTACTTTAACCCTATCAAAAACAGGGTTTTCGTCACTTATGTGACCTTTTACTGTACACTGTTGGAATCAGCGTGGAAAGGAGGTCAAGAATCTGCTAATATCGTCGACGTGAGAAACGAGGTGGTCCTCTGCCTTTAACAAGCGAACTGCTAATACACAACAACCATCGACTTTCCCAATTTGTCCTTCCTCACGTTTTGAAGATGAAATATGCTTTTCCAAAGACTTTTGCCGCACGCTGTACACAACTACATACACAACTTTCCAGCCAATCAACCTGTCCTTGTGGGTTCTCCAAGGAAATGAGCTTGTGAGTGGTTGCAATTTCCATTAGCTTTACAATGTGAGTTTTATAAAAGAAGTCATCTTTCTTCTAGTATTTTTATACAACAAAAAACTGATTAGGTTTCCCGAGCTCATATCAGAATAAGTTAGTATAAGGAACTATTCCATAGAATGGCTTGCGCTCCACAGTAAGTTTCTCGACCTCCTTTTGTAGGCCTGCTGCATACTTGATGAAGTTTTCCGCCTCCTCCACTCGACTCAAATCGGCAATACCGTCACAAACGCTGGAAACACTAAATAAGATGAAAAAATTTGGGTTTCTCAAAGGAGATCACCTCTTCAAAGCCGATGCAGGTTTTTTAGCCATTTGTCCCATTTGTACGATGCACAACAAATACGTTATGATAAAGTCATCTTGGTCAAGCTTCGTGTCAGGAGCTGCCATACACTTCTGCGCAAGGATTTTCAAGGGCAAATCTGAAAGAGACTTGTTTTTTTTTGCACAATCCTCTGTGAAATTTGGATTCATGATTCGAATTGATTTGAGTCGCTGCTGAGCAATCGTGGCTTCTAACAATTCTATCAAATTGTAGTCTATTACTGTATGATTGCAATAGCGAATAGAGGATATTTGCTATTTTGATTCGCACCTCAGCAGCGCCTTCTTCATTTCATTTCTACCGTTTTCTTTCATCTATATTATCTTCAGGACGTGATCGTTTGTTGTACATTGTTAGGATGAGCGCACGCGGACGAGATCTATCGCCGCAGATTTGTGTGCCTACGGCTGTGCGGCGGATCTTCGTTATGGAAAAATCCTGATCGATGCCGTATCAGCTGATAAATAGAGCCAGCGCACGCCGCGCGCGATCAAAGAGAAGCACGGTGGGCGCGTTTGTACATGCGTTCGAACCTGGTTACTCGAGTAACTGAAAGAATTGGAGTGATTTCTTTTGTAGTGACGCTCGATTGGATGGCAGCTTCTAGCAGAAATGCAGGGAAACGTTTTTGTGCTGCCTTTATGTAGAACAAATGAGGTGAAGTCACCTAATGGACTTCGGTCGTTTACTTCTCTTTTGGAATTTCTAATTTGTGTTAACATTGCTACTTTTCAGAAGTGAATGAAAACAAATAAAGGCAGGCTTGCCGAGCTTATCAGTTTTTTTTCCAAGGCATTTTGTGTTCATAAGAAGCTTAAAATCTGTTATTTAAGTTTCCATAGCTAACCCACCAGGGACATTTGCAGGAGAAACTTTTACAAAAATCAGTTTACAACATTAGATTCGAATCTGTTAAAGAAATTATGGTATAGGGGCCACCAGCTGAAACCTTCCCAGCCTAATTGGGACCAACTCGTCAGTAACCGCTCATGGAAATTCCTACCATTGTAATTCAGCAATGTGCCGAGGCCAGATCTGATTTGAATTTCACTTTACATCAAACAAAAGAAGTGCAACCGTATTGATGCCGGTGGATAACTCCGCCACCACAGATAACACGTCCGTATGCCAAGGAGCTAGAAGAGCACATAGAATTTGAGCTCTGTACCCTACTGGAGGAGACAAAAAAAAAATTCCCGAAATCACTACATATCTTCTGAGTGGAAGCCAACCCAGTAGAATTTGAACTGAACAGCACACCCAACTAGAGTAGGATTGGTCAGAACTTTATCAGATTCTAGTACAATAGACCACCTTGAGCTGGAATTCAAGCATCAGTATTTCAATATGGAATTTTTTTCCGTAAAATGACTTGGTCCAACAAGTAACAAGTATATGGGCTAGCAAGTAACGAACATGGGGACGAAGAAAACATTGATAAGCGGTGAATACACGTCCGACCTCTACCACCATAATAGAGGTGGACCTCGTATACTTCCAAAAATTTTCTGTTCTCCATTTTACGCTCTCCATTTTTCGGCCATTTTTGCACTTCCGTTCTCCGTTTTACGTTTTACGGGATTTGAAATTTTACTTCCGCACCCTTTTCACGACTCTTTTCCGGCCACTAACCAGGAGGAGCCTGGATGAGATTGAGGCCCTGAGAATAACCAAAGTACGTGGGTATGAAGAGTCACACAGATTGAGGTTTACTATTTGTTACTAGATAGCAGCAAATTTGGTAGTGCAGCGATCAAGGAAGTCGGAGTATATGTATTTTGGTCTCGTTTCGGCTATTACCTGGCTCTGCGGTTATCGGTCTCCCCAAGCCAATTCCATCAGTCGCATTTCCTTTGATTGCATCCACCATTGCGGGCGCCGTGCGGAATCCTCCTGTTACATACAAGACGGTGTCTTTGAAAACGGGTCGAATCTGCAAGAATCTCTGTCAAACATTCGTAAGGGGATGAACATCAGCAACGAAGACCACCTTTCCAAAAACATACCTTCTCTGCTAGTTCTATGAAGTAAGCTTCACGCTTTCTAGTGGACTCGCGTTCGTGAGCCCACGCCATTCTTGCCAAATTTCCCCCAGATAGTTCCACGAAGTCAAATCCACATTGCTCAAAGAAAGGGATATTGAAGTTTCTGGTTAGAGTGAAGAATTCCAAAAAAGGCTTAAGTTTACCTCCATCATGGCACAAGCGGACTTCGCGTCATCAGTAGTTAAGCCTTCCTTCTGAAATTCTACCGAGTTCGTCTTGATACCTACGATGAATCCAGTTGATGCGGGAATTTCATTTCTGAAAGGCCTTCTGCTGAACTGTTCGAGAGCTTGGGAGCAGAGGTAAGTGCCGCTTTGCTGACCCGAAAGGAACTGGCTGAACCAAATTGGCAAGCATTATTCCAATCGTACCTGATTCCTTCGAAGATCTCTTTGATCACACGAAATCTGTTCTCCAACGAGCCGCCATACCTATCATTGCGTTTGTTCGTTGTAGGAGACATGAACTGAGATAGGAGGTAACCATGAGCCGCGTGGAGTTGAACTCCATCGAATCCTTCAAAAGATTGGAACAAGTTAAACACAATAGTACAGTAGACGACGAACATCTTCACCTTAACAAAATGACAGCTCCTTTTATTATGTTGCCAGTTTGAGGTATGCATAAAGTTGCCGTTTTGACAGTTGTCGTTTTGAGGTATGCATAAAGAAATTTTTCTTCTGTCCAATTTGTACCAATTTTCAACTAGTGTGTCCTCCTGATAGGGCATTTCCTCCTTTTTCAAAGGATTTCTCAACATGATCAATAGCTCTCTTCGGAGATGTTTTATAGAGTCGCAAATGAGTGATGAGCCAACGCGCCTTTCATGTGACTATGGTTAGCGACTTAGAAGTTGATCACTTTGTACCACAGGTGTCCGGTAATCCCACGTTTGTTTTGCCCGGAATCACCTTCACAACAGACAGTGAGACACTGGGCCGACTTCTCTTTTAGCCATTTTAAACTCGAATACAACAATGGTCGTTGTCACAGATTGTCGATTGATAATCAAGCGTTGAGGGCAGCCGTAGAAAATAAACCGGATCATACCATTCCGACGTCAAGAGCAAGGATGGACGCCCACTAAGCTACAGTTTCAGAACATTTGACTACAGCAGAAATGGGAAGAAAGGCGCAGATATGAAAATCCCATGATCTGATAGATGACCATCGTCTCATCGGATATCACACCTTCTCTGATTTACTTTTTCGCCCAAAAAACGTCTCATTTCACTTTTCGCCCAAAAAACGTCTCATTTTTAGACAGTGTACATAATTATTGTAGATGGAGAGTGGTCCTTGCACAATAAGGGGAAACGAAAATGTGTATGGTGAGGGGCATTTTTTTCCTCAAATTTTCCTAAAGCAGACCTTTAGTCTGGGGAGGTTGTGTTAAGAGTTTGATGGTGCCGGAAAGGTGTGATTCATTGCGGCCTTCTTCAAACTAACCAGACATTGAGAGGAGAGTCGTGCTGTTGTAATTTCGAGTAGATGTCCGAAACTTTTCCACAGATACGGTGGCAAAGGTGAACTGAGGCAGGTGTTCACCTCCTACAGGGTGACGCTGAGCAGTACGCTTGGAAACACGCCCGGCGAAAACAGACGCAATGAGACATCGAGGTTCTTACTCATTCCTCTTGTTTGTTAGACATTTCTTTAGTGTATGCCACTTCTTCCGATCTCCAGCTACATATTTTCGACAACAGCATTTCGAGCATGTTGAAATCGCTAAGAGTTTCGAAAGCTTGTAGATCTCGGGTTTGGTCATAAAAGAAACAGTTTTCACTGTCTTGTTAGGAAAGGTACCAGGAAGTAAATGCGTATTGAACCAGGTATTGTCGTAGTGTTTGAATCGAGTTCCAACAAGTTGAACTGGAGTGTCAGTTTCGGCAATTAATTTCGCAGAAACCTAATACATTCTGCCGTTAAGGAGTGTTTATACTTCGGCGCGACGCGATCGTCGCGTCCAAGCAAACTGTTCCAATGCGATGGGTCCCGAGTGGAAGCATGCACAAACAATGGTCGCGAAGTGGTAGTTGGCGTTTTCCGTCGCGACGCGATGTCGCGGCGCGACGTCGCGCCCTGTTTATACTTTTTTCTTGAAAAAGGACGCGACGGGCAGGATTCGCGTCGCGCCTGCTAGCAGACGCGACGCGATGATTTCGCCGATGTCAGAGCTTGGGGTGGTGTGTTCATTGTTTGATTTTCTTTCTGCTTTGGCCTAAAACTTACGGGACTTGACGACTTATCATAAGAACGCATAAACTTTGACGCTCACGCCAAATCGAGCTAAGTGTGTAATTCTGCGTGTACGCAATTTTGCGAACTTTGGCATAGCGCAACTGCGCGACGCGACGGCTTCGCTACACGTCGCGTCGCGCGTGTTGTAGCCGTCGCTGCGACGCCATCGCCTCGCGAAAAAGTATAAACACTACTTTAGGGCTATTATATGGTGCAAGCATGGCGACGTGAGAAACGTGGCGGGACCTAGTCAACGCTCTCACATGGAGTTTCTGCTCTCACCACCTCCTCCTTCTGTGTCACAGCACGTACGCTTCTCATAATCATCACTTCCCCTTTTCACAGCCTCGTTTATACATTACAGCAAATCCAACTCGGAATAAATCCGCAATCCTTTCATACATATATTTTAATTCTAGTCTGGTAATATGTTTGTGAAGTCTTGTTTCGAAATAGCTTCTACTCGTGGGACTCTATTGCTGCAATCCTAAACCGTCTATTTTCGTCTGTCGGTAGCGATGTATCCGCATATGCACGTGGTGGCGAGCTGGGAGTGATGTTGATCACGACATACTTGCACATGCTAGCGGTGGATTCGCTCATTTTCTTGGTGGACGCACAATAACGTTACTTTTCGTAGTGGTCATGTCGCACGCTGGACCTGCACATACTGGTAGACTTGCATATTCTTGTGATGGATCAGCATTAGAGCTGACTCGAACATCGCTGCTGTCAAAATGCGTTCCAAGCATCTACACGGCCAAATGAAAATCCGAGGGATTCGGTAATGGAGTTCGGATCTTAAGATGTACAAATGGTTGGAGTACGAAAAGGGAATGGAAAAGTAATTTCGCCGAGAATTACTTTCCCAACCAAAAAAACCTACGTATAAGTAACGTGAGCTGACGCTGGCATGAATCAAACAATTTACCGTGGTCGTGAACGATGTGAATTAGTAGATTCGACGAGAGTTGGCCAACATAAAGTTCAAGCGACACGTTGCACTGCTGAGGTGGTAGTAATTTCCCGCAGTATCCGTTTAAAGGCAGAGGCCCACCTCATTCTCGGGTTGAGGTAACAGCAGATTATGAATCTCCTCGACGTACTGATCCCAGCGTGATGAAAATTCTCTGACAATCATCTTCTCATTCTTTGGGGACATCGCGGATATTTGTGACAATGATTTTGCTTAGAAATAATCAAAGCATCACACAAACCTGTATCATACGCAAATTTTGCAGCGGAAATGAATCGATCAATGACTTCTGGCTTGATTTGATCAAGCTGTAGTGGAACTGGTTTTCCACTCTTCACGAATACGCTCTCTAGCTGCTCGTCAGAGCACGAGTACGGGTGTTCGTTGACGACAAGTGGCGTTTGTCTCCCTGCCTGTTGAGCATGTTATACTCAAGAGTCATGAATTCCTACAAAAACCTCAAATATGAATAGGCAACGAACGNACGCTCTCTAGCTGCTCGTCAGAGCACGAGTACGGGTGTTCGTTGACGACAAGTGGCGTTTGTCTCCCTGCCTGTTGAGCATGTCATACTCAAGAGTCATGAATTCCTACAAAAAGCTCAAATATGAATAGGTAACGAACATGCGAAAGCTGCGCTACTACGAGCGCTCCATCCTGTTTGGAGACTCTTGCCATTTCGGAAAAGGCTTTTCTTAGGTGAGACGATTCGTTTTCCTTGCAAATGATCGGGTTCCCGGCATTTTCCAGATTGCGCTTAAATAAATGTTAATAGCATTTTACTCGAATAGTTTGGATTTCTGAGACTTGGTCAGGATCACTCAGCTCATCCCTTCAAAGGTTGCATTCTATGATTTTATTAAGTTGGTGCAAAAGTTTGTCGTTTTTTTAAAATCTACAACTTTCCTCAGATGTAGCATATGTGGTAAATGAATGAATCAACAAATGATTGGCAACTTGCTTGTAGAGTAAATAATGCCTTTTTCCTTGTTTCAGGTATGAAAGGTGAACACAGCAAATAGCAGTCACGAAATACATGAAAATGCCCGGTCACCATCATTTTTCTCTTTTCACTGTGAATTTCTAGTGAAATTGCAAGCAGTTTGGTACGAAACATTTTCTCTACATTTGTTGCGAACATCGCCTCATATTCGGTTGGAGAGCTATGGATCAGCAGCTACTTTTTCAGAGAAACGGTACCGAGCAGTTTTTGAAGCATTTTCTGCTGATTGCTGCTGGAAGATCTAGTCCATGCTGCTTTTTTGAAACAACGCAATATCCATTGTCAGTTGTTGTTATTCGCAGCAAACGTCGAAGGAATGCCTTCTAAAAACGCTCGACGTGTCCTAACGCTAATTTTCTGCGAGGCCTAAACGACCGAAATCCGCTTTTTACTGCAAATTTCTATAATCAGCTAGCAAACGGTTCACCGCCTATCACAGTCCATTTGAATTTTTATTTATGGATGCCACTTTACCAATTTTGACAGGTGGCTGACAAAGAAATTGCTGTCCCTGTTCTTCTTTTCGCACTACATTTCCATGGTTATGGGGGACAGGATGTTTAGCCCAAGATGCTAGGTGCTCATAAAAAAAAGAAGTGGCACGACTTATCATGGAATTATAACGCGTGTAAAGGTGACAGTTCAGTAATGTTGTAGAAAAAAAAACGGAAAATGTTACAAAACTTTCGCACCAATCTAATAGTTCAGCTCGTTTCTAGAAAATCGGCGGTTCACAATCACAATCACACAAAATGATGTTGATTGTTAATTCTAGAACAAAGTGTTGGAATTGTGAGCATCCTTCAAAGTCATTTCCTCTGCAACTTGCATTCTTGCGAGTAAAAGGCAGTTCAGTTCCTCCACGTAAAGGGCTTTTTTGCCTTTTAGTTTCTCGCTGTCTACTTAGTTACTGACTGAGATCACGTGGATACGAGGATTTGATTAGAGCAATGAACTCGGTGTTTATAACGAACTTTAAAAATAGCGTTTTAGATTGTCAATTGACTCTCCACTATTTTCCTAACAATAAGCTGTGCGGGCAATGCCTTCCGAGATTTCACTCCCAAAATGATCAGTGAATTTCGGCATCTACGTCTAGAGTGAAACATTCGAGAAATCCTACACTTTTCGTACCGGATCCACCATCACATTTCCAGTAAGAATGACGCCGTATCCTCCTCGGCCCCATTTATCGTACACATTGATCAGCTCAGGTGTTGGTGTGCCTCTTTTTGACAAGTCTGTTGCATCGTATGTGCTAAGTTTTTCCGATAGAGCGGCCTGAAAAATTCAGCTTTGTCGTATGTCCATCCGAGTCCTGAATGCACCACTGAGATGACCTATGGTAAATGTGTTAATGTACCTAAATTTATTCTCTAAATAAAAAGCCAAAAAAAGAAATGAAATGTGCAACTCATAACAATATGAGGACGGAAATAATTACGAGGAACTAATCTTATCCTTGCCGAAGTAGTTGTAAAAAAAGTTGTACACTCCCCAGACCGTCTCCAACAGATTATCACGTAATCAAGCTCTTATATCATTACATCTGCTGTAAAACTTCTATTGAACAGATTCTACTCGAAAATAGTATGTGCCACTTATTCGATAACAAAATTTCGAGCTTCTGGAAAGAAAACTATATGCTGCATTAGCACATCAGACTGATATTAATGCTCTCCGAATTGAATAATAATGTTGATTTTTCTTGACTTCCATGCTAAAGAGAACATGATCAACGTTTGATTTGAATGTGAGGGTCTCGTACGGTTGGAAATGCTTGAGGGGAACAAAACTGTGGAGAAGAATCTTTATTTAGCTCACCTATTTCGAGTTACACAGGCTGTACGGCTGAAATGGCACGATATAAAAGGACAAATCATCCTGTTTTACGACAACGCAAGGACTCATTCAGCAAGGACTGCTAAAGTCGCTCTTCAAGAATCCAAGTGGGAGATTCTTCAGCGCCCTTCACACTCAGCTGATCTTGCGTTGGAGATTATCTCTTTTTCCACTCTCTATCGAACCAAATGAGGGCATTACATCCGAAATTAAGGGCTTGTAGGTTGGCTCAAAAAGTTCATCGAACCGGACCCATAGATTTCATTAACTCACTGATTCATTTCGCATTATTTCTTCCGGTGATTTCCAACCAAGCTATGTGATAGGAAAGCAACAAACTTAATATTATATATTCAGAATGTTGATGAAATCACCTACGAGAATATTGGGAATATGGCTAGCTTCATCTATGCTCCGAATGTTGCTGTGGCTACTGCTTTCATGCTTAGATGACTCGATGTTGAGAAAAACGAGATGCTCTCAGTACAAGACCCTCTAAAGCGATGACGGAGAGCGGGTTCAAATATAGTGCCGGCCAAAATTAGATAGCCTTATCAACTTTCCTCCATAACCTCTGTTAACGCAAAGCACAGCCTAACGTAGAGCCTCAAGGTTCAAATTTTTAATTTTAGCGAATTTTGAGTCTCTACAACTATCATAAAAATTTGAACTTCAAGGCTTCCCGTTAAGTCAAGATTTACGATAACAAAAGGAAAGTGGAGGAAAGTTGAGAAGGCTATATAATTTTGGCCGGCACTGTATGTGTACGGCATTTAAACGAAAGCCAATACTTCTCAAGTTAGTGCCTCATCCTCCCAGACTCCTCTGGTACCAATTCACCGACCCCGGAGGGATTGATCAATGCCGACCACTTTATCCTTTATATAATAGAAAGATGGAACCCACCTTGAGAAAACGATTGTTTGCTGTGCGGCCGCAGCGGAAAGCCAATTTAGTCCCAAGTATCGAGGTATCCACAACTTTAGCTGCAATACGCTCGTAGACCATTTAAAACTGCTGGCAGCAAGTTGTGTATTTCTGTAATTGAAGGTGTAATTGAAATTATATAATTCATTATTCAATTTTATGTCATTATCAGACTCTGACATATGGGAGGGATAAATTGAAGGATTGCTGGCGCTCACTCTGTATACCCGACGATCTAGGGAGTCAAGATGATCTGGCGATTTCATTATTCTGTGTTCATTGTACATATTTCATGCAATGTCTCGCTTATATTTGGTTGATTCATAAGTTCTCTCCCTATGTGCTTCTCACATTGTGACTTGTTATTAGAAGATCTATTGTTGACCTAATCTGGATTGTGAGGAAGGACTATGTATGCGCTACTGAATATGTGGGCATCTGTCTTGAATCTTGCAATGATGGGCAAGGAACCTGTACCGACAGAAGCTCATCTGCAGCAGTGCGCACTACATAGGATTCTTGCCAGCGTAAGAGAAACTAAAGCTCATAAGCGAATATGCATTGGAAATGTCGAGCACGTTCTCATTCTTGAAGCTGTTACATCACTCTTTAATCACTCTTCTTGCAAAAACAATATGCTTCGATATACACCGTGTTTGAAAACCCCATTTGAGTTGCATTTGGAGGCTTTGAGAGCGCAACTGAAAGGTAACGCCCGGAAAACCACATGCCAATTGGCGTGTGCTTTATTGTGCTTTTAATCACACCCAACAAGTGAACTGTAAAGAATTGATTCCGTCAATCTGCTGGCTCAAAATGTTCCACATGATTTTCCCAGGCGAACAAGGGTAGGGAGGTCAGGCACGTCTTTGTAGTTCTGGGCAAACTGAAAGTTTCCCTGATTCAAGTAGTCCAATGAATAAATACGAGTCCTGGGAGGTGTGAGCTGCTGCTCAGTGCGGTCGGTACAGGGTTCGCACTGGAACAGCAGCGCTAACCTCAAAAAAAAAAAACTCAACCAACACAAAAATGAACTTCTCCTATGTGTCTTGCGCAAAATTCGAGGAGTTGAGTGCTGGAGCCTACAATAGGAGAAAGGTGCTGGTGATGGGTACAACTTACGCTCAAAGCGTAGCCGTCGATATGGAAAAACCTGGCTAGGAATTGTACTTGAAGACCAAAATCTTCTTCACGCAGGACGATGAGCACCTCTTCCTAAGAATTCTAGATATAGGCTTCTGAAGATGTGTAAGTCATGCCTCCAACCGATATTCTCGATCAAGCCCTATCAGACTACCACATGGTTATGTAACCAAAACAACCTGCTCGGTAAAAAAAAGTTCATTAAATAAAGCCACATGGGATACGAAGTACTGGATGTTTCTCAATTAAAACGGACCACTTTTTATAGCAGCGGGATTGGTTAGCTGTCTCACAAATAGAGCAGAGTAGTTTAGGTAGATGACCAATATATCAGTGGTCAACACCGCATTGTTTCAAAGTTATTTAATTTTAAAGCAAAAGTTGCCAATGGGGACAGAACTTATGAATCTACCTAATATGTAGAGCTGAATTTGATCTATTATACTAGCTGCTGAATGTCAACATTGGCGTGTGAAATCACTTGAGATGTAAGTTTGATGCTGAAAATCATGGACACCGGGAAACGGACCATTTGGACCCTAGCAATTAGGGCGGGGTCAGCGGCTGCCTGCGATGGCGCCGCCATTGGTCGGCTGTCTCCAGCCGTATGCTGCGGAGCGGTTGCCGCGTTGCGGTCGAGGCGGTGGGGCGCGGGAATGCCGCGAAAACCTGTACGAGTTTCTACTGCCAGCCTGTACATGCCGCCTAGAATCGAGCGCGGCCGAGGCTGCCAAGGCCCGCACCTGCAAATTCGCGGAAGACGTTTCCGTGTATCCTGGTCTCTGAAAATTTGTATCCAGGGGTTGTTTGACGTGCTGAACACGAATTTCTCCTAAATTTTGAACCAAAGTTTCATTTCTTTGTGGTACAGCCGTCATATCTCCCAAAATGTTATGCAATTTAGCAAAAAATGTACCACTCCTTGTGATGATCTCGGTGATCTGGGTTTGGAATGAAGAAGAATAGCTCACATCAGAAGTATCAAATGTGGGCTATCATGGTACAATAGCTTTTCATCTGCATTTCTTCGTAGAGCCAAGTAAGTATGGCGCATCTCTTCATCCTGATCTGAGCCGCTATCAGATTCAGGTGTGAAGGTAGCGCGCCACAATTTTTTAGCTTCTGATGTGCTCTCGTTCGGTTTCGCAAATTAGTTACTATTAGGTTGTTGCAAAATCGATGTCGGATTTTTGAACCACGAAATTAGGAGTGATGTTTTGGAAAGAGAAATGCTGCTTCCACCATACATTTTGTACTTGTTCTAAAGCGCATTTCTTCCTCTTTCTGCCTATTCTTTTTTATTCAGACCTGCTCACTTTTGTTGTGGTTTTCGGGCTTGGATCAAAATGTACTCGTCCGCTAAAATTCGTCCCAAACTGTTCCGTGGACTCGAACTCCATAGCAAGAGAGTGGCTTGGACATAAAATATTACCAACCTATGCAGGAAGGAATGCTCAACAATGTGGTAGCCCAGTGTTGGCCCAAGTCATTTAGTATTGGAGACACGTGCCGCAGAGTTATGGACTAAAATTCAATGACGTTAACGCAGTTTTGTAAGCACTGGTAGGAGCTATCACCAGGAGACATGTTCAATATCTCAAAGGTGGCCTTGCGGTTCAATATTTCATTACTTATGGGGCCATCGGAGAAACGAGCTTGATGGAAAAACTGATCAAGCGGATCCAATCCGATTATCCTCCAGTATTTCACAATGGCTCAAGACCACACTTTTCACTCAAGACGCCCTGGAAGTAGATGCAGGCGGAGATCGAGACTCTCCCTTATTTGCCTTACTCAGCGGACTGTTCCCCTACCGAGGACCACAAATTCAAGCGGTGGGACCCATCCCTTAGAGAAAGAATAAGCCACAAAAATACATTATCTCAAAACGATCGCGCCGATTTCCCTGGGTCCGAAAAGCTTGGCTTCAGGGCTAATGGGACAATAACATAGCAGAAAGATGGCGAAGATGTGCTGATTCAAATAAGTACTAAACTGGCAGGAAAGGTTCAGTTTTTGCCAAGTTACGACAAATCAAAGTCAACTTGTCGAAATCCGACATCGATTTTACAAAAACCTAATAGTATCGAGAAGTGGTCTACATGAGGGAATGCGGGTGGATCGAACGCCAGTAACCTTGGATTCCATCGCCAAAACGAGAACTACCTCCTCAGAATACATGCTCAATGTTTGATGGAATTGCGAAAGAATCACTCGTTCGGGGCAGCTGGCAACAAGCCCTTCTGTTACTGCAAGGGTTCTTGTCTACAATAGTGGCAAACATATAGCGTAATTGTCGGTTGTTGTAAAGAAGAATAATTAATGCGAAAAAGAAGACTGAAAACGGCGGGAAACTTTCGCGACAACCTAATATTTTGGTCTTACACCCACGTACTCCTCGAACCTAATGTCACCATAAGTTACTAAAAAAGACCGCCAGGCTGCTGAGGCAAAACAACCTTTGACCTTCAGCGAGAAACTGGTCTACAATTCCTGAGGAGGGAAAAATAGTTGCTACACGTATTCTACATGGATTCCACAGGATTCCTCTTTGCTACACGTATTCTATATGGATTCTACAGGATTCCTCTATCTCTCAAATTCACGCTGAGTTATTATCAAGGTTGACGTCGAGGGCGCTGCATGGTGCACGTGAAGTACACGTTTTACGTGAATTATAGCTGCAGCCGAAAATTACAAAAAATGTAGGTGTGCCTGATGGAGATAAAATAAAAATTAAAATAAGATTTTCTTCGAACTCGATGTTAAAGCAGAAAAGGGTTATGATCACTGCTAGTGGAGTACTGCCGGCGTGATTCACTGTACATTTTTGACGCTCATTGAAGGAGTCATTTCTGACCTGTACTGCCACTCACTCTGTGAAATGCATGGGAAAATATGAGAGAACAACAGCTGAAAAGTTCTTCAGTGTTAAAAAATTAAGCTGTACCTATGACTACACATTCTTGCACTTCGTACCTCAGAACCACGCACAGTTGTCGAAATTCTCTCTGTACAGCATATTCACTGAGAAATTTCTACACTGGTTTACATATATACCCTCGCTTAGAAGTCTGATTTGAGGAAGCAATTTGATGTGACATCATCAGCAATCAGAACGTCTCCGACATCACAAATGCCAAGGTACCTCGTTCCCCCTCAATTGATAAATAAGCTCGGTGAAGGATTGCATGGAGATGTTAACTCGCTTGTCGCAGCCACTTCTCTGAGAGATGAAAACATACAGTCTGAGGTGTTAAAAGAAAACAGAGAAAACTCGAAAATTTGATTGATGTACAACCGGTCCGGAGCAAAAATTGGCGTTTAACGCATTCTCACCACAGCTAGCACTTGAAAAGCCATAGCTGCAGTCTTTCCTGACTTTTCCTAAAGCGCAAACATACCGAACTAACGGAAGAAAGCAGATTGGTTTCAAACTATCGCGGTAGATTGGGTAGCATAGCAGCATGACAGATGAGAATTTTCAGTGCAACATGTGATTTTCTGACCATATAGTGCTCCGCTCGACAGAATATTACACGAGGAACACTCTGCAGGGCACGTGAAACTCCCACCTACGGAGCACTACGCATGGGAAACTCCGCCTATCTCCTGTCTGTCAACGTAAAAACATAACCTTGTAGCAGAGCTCCAAAAAAACACAGCAGTATTCAAAATAGCTTCATTCTTTTTGGAAAAATAGAAAGATAGCATTATCGACGATGAGGACTGAGAGTGATTTGAGGAAAATTATGAGCGCTGCATCCCCAGGTGTAGATTAACATGGGTATTTCTGTCGGTGAAAACTTCCCAGTATGAGCAAGGTTTCATGAACTTAGAGAGAACAAGGTTTCGTGAACGTAGAGTGCTGTCTGTGAGAGTTTAGCATTACGGGCAGAATATTATACAGCCAGAATATTATGTACGACACCGGACTAATGCAAGTAAAAGAATGATGATGGTCACTGATATATGAAGAAATTATTTGTCATCAAGTGGTGAAGCATCATTGTGCATTTCACTGCAGGTCTCAGCGGCACGTAGACGGCTGCATAAAAACGACTGGTGTACAGAGCAAATCTTTCTATTTTGTTACACATTCACAGAAAAATCGCATCGAACGCTGATACACGCTCTCTATGATACATATGTATGATGTGTAAATGTGTATGTACATGTGTACAAATGCACTGTTCTGTTTGTTTTGCACCACGGGTAACGCTCCCCAGCGACGAAGAGGCTCGCCCTAGCCAAGGAGGAAATACCCTCCGATAGGGAAACTGCATAAGAGTCTTGGAAGGACCGCCTCAGACTCAATGGATCTAGGTCCGCAAACAATAATAACCACAACCAAAACCATTTGTGTTCAATGTTGTCTTTGTCTGGGATGGGTAGTAGATATAGTCGACGCGAAGTTGCAAACGTCCCAAACTTCAACCATATAAAAGGAACAAGATGTAATAGAAGGGATTGCAAGATATGCGACATCATTAACTTCAACAATTATGTTAAGAGTTCTACTACTAACTATATATTTAAAACTAATAAGCCAGTAAACTTCAGTTGTAATTCAAAAAACGTGATTTATATGATAACATGTTTGACATGTCATCTACAGTACATAGGCGAAACCACACAGACCTTGAGGGCACGCATTAGTCAGCATAAGCGAAGTTTTTTGAAGTTAGACTTAAACACATTCTTAGTGGATCATTTCAAGAAATCGGGACATGACCCATCCCATATAAGTGTAGATGTTTTAGATCACGTAGAGGACAGCAGCGATATTAAAGCCAAGTTAAGAGAAAAAGAATTAAACTGGATAAAATACATTATCACGGCGTTTCCTTTTGGATTCAATGACCAAATTAAAGGTTTCGGAAATATATCAGACAATGTTAACCCTTTAGAAAAAAGAGATCACCCGTACTTTCGCTATCCTTTTAAAAGGAATAGAAACAGGGGTAGGAAAAGAAGATCCAAAAAGAAAAGTAAATGTAAGGATAAAACGGAAGCAGTATTGATAGAGATTAATGCAAGGAGTGGTAACTCGCTTTATAGATACTTTAGAACGTTAAACAAGTTTGATATCAATAGGCTAATAGATCTGGCATTCAGTCCGCAATTTAGAGCTTTGAATTACGAATTAAAATACAAGATCTATGGACTAATTGCTAATCCATTTTTGGGGGAAAAGCTCCAGAGATGAAAGTAAAAGGGAAGAATTATTTGTCACTGTACAGTATTATGGAGACATTATCCATAAATTAAACCTAAGTAAAATATGTGACAAATTTGAAATTAAAGATATCATTGCTGGCTATATACAAGACCCAATTGCTGTTCAGTTGATTAAAGATTTGAGAATTAGGATTACTTATAGAACAAACAGGCCGTTGGCTCTGAAATAGTTCAACTATAACAGGTTTCTTAGAGAACTAGATGGGGAAAGTGTCAAGTATATAGTCAGCAATAATTGTTCATGTACTAACTATGTAGATTTTGTTGATCCACAGCTCGGTCATGTATGTACATTTAATCTCATAATCAAGGATGAAAGGCTGAGAAATATCTTCAGTAAGGGGACTAAGTACAGAACGCATGTTAACGTGACTAGGGAACAAGTGCTAGTAGAAGTAAGTAAGTGAGCAAATGAGCTAGCAGATCTTAGATGTTGCTGAAATTAAACATCCCTAGTCCTTCTTTGCATCTAGAGCAAAACCTTGCGGATGGACGTCTCGTTGTTGCTAAAACTCCATATACGGAGGAGGAACATCCTTAAAGCCAAAAAAATTAACCTCTCTGAGGCGGGCTCTAAGTTTTTCACACTCCTTCTAGAAGTATTGGCTTTCGTTTAAATGCCGTACACATACAGTGCCGGCCAAAATTATATAGCCTTTTCAACTTTTCTCCATAACTTTTGTTAATGTAAATCTTGACTTAACGTGAAGCCTTGAAGTTCAAATTTTTATGATAGTTGTGGAGACTCAAAATTCATTTAAATTAAAAGTTTGAACATTAAGGTTTTACGTTAAGCCGAGCTTTGCGCTAACAGAGGTTATGGAGGAAAGTTGAAAAGGCTATATAATTTTGGCCGGCACTGTGTGTTGCCTTTTGAGCTGCATCCGCTGCGCGATAAAAGTGGAACAGTAGGTGTTGTCGGAGGTTGTCGTCCTAGTTGAACTGGAGCTTCACACCTCAAGCGATAGAAAATTAAGCTTGGCGAGCATTGAGACAATCGATTAGAATATTTGTAGAGAGTAAACCAAGAGCTACGAAATCAGAAATAATTTGCGTTTCCTGATGCATCATCTTCGGCGCAGAAAATTTCCGGCTATTGCTATAAGCGATATCAGAAGCTGTATACCTTCTTGTAGTAAATTTCACTGCCTTTTCAAAATTGTTGTCTGACTAGATGGCGTACAAGGCGCCGATCGCGCCGATCAAGTGTTTTATCACCCCTCCCCCCCCCTGTTTCATCAGCGTGTTTGAAAACCCTAGCAAACGCTTTTTTCGTCTCTGCGCAATAGCGAGAAAGTCAATTGATTCGATAAATCGACACCGTCGCTCAAAACGCTTGTCATATTCGCGTTCAGAGTATTAGAGAACCCCATCAGGCAGTTGGTGATTTTTTTTTGGAAAATTAGCCACCACATTGCTTATGTGAGACGAGATGAATTTCTAGTGGAAATTGAAACCCATGCCCTTCCTATCCATGTGAATAAGCTCATTCATTGGCAATATATTGCACTATTATTGAGATTCAGAGTTTTTCAAACGAAGTGCTGTCGGTCCCTGGGTTTTTCTTTAATTTTTCCTAGCTACACAAATGAGGAAATGTCTGCCCGGATGGCTCAGCGGTAAAGCAGTCGGCTATGGATGTGTAGGTCGCAAATTTGACGCCCGCAATCGCAGGAGTATTTGCATCTTCCAAAATTTCGCAAAAGATTTCGCGCAAGCCTTTGACTCAGAAAAACTTTTGGAACTTCAGCGGAAGTTCCGAAATCAACCTAGGTGGCGTAATTTGTTCAAGATGGAATCAACCGTAACTGGGTTGAATGGGTAGGTAGAGCAGCATGGAGCAGTAGACGTTTCCGAAACTCTCAAGACCAAAAATATGAGGTTATATCTTTGTGGCGTAGCCATAGCTACTCTACACGCACTTTTCTTCTTGATGAGACATCCTCAGCAGGTGTGCCCTCTGACTATGCTACGTACTTGCGTAAGGTTTGGTCTCTAGTGATATCATTTAAAAAATTCGTCTTTGGTGGAAATCTATGGAGTTTTTGCAGTTTTAGGAATAATCCCAGGTGTACATCCATCTGACATGAGCTTTTCCCGAAATTCGTAAATATGTGTGTAATTATTCGATCATCCTGTAATGAATTTCGGATGAAAACAATCGCAAAAATTTCATATTTAACTTCGGCTTCTTGCATTGCCAGCTGGAGTCAAGGCAGAACATATCACTGCAAATTTTGGATGAAAATATACTGCTCAGCACGATAGTATCCTAGATCTTCGTACTTGTCTCGAAACTCCGCGGAAGTTTCGAAATCCGCTAAGCTCCTCGAAACTAGCATTTTCTCTGCGTCTCCACCCAGAACTTCCGCGAAAGTTCCGAAAAATTGATTAGTGACGTCAGATTTTCGCGGAAGTTCCCAAAATCGCGCTCGTATAGTAAACCAAGCTCCGCGGAAGTTCCGAAGGTTTGTTCGGTGGTATTGCCTGGGACGATGACATGTCCTGGTGGATCATTCGGTCGAATGCCTGACTATCAGTACTCACTAATCAATCCCGGTCGCAGGATGCGCCATCCTTCGAGCATCATGGGTTGGGATCAATGAAAATTTAACCGCGCAAACCGCACAGCATTGTTGACAATGAGAAACTGGTGCGATTCAGAGTCTTGTTGTGTTCAGATTTATAAGCGCGATTCAGCCCTACATACTGTTGGAAAAAATGTTTCGACTCATAACAGATCGAAATTCTCCATCTCATATTGAGAAGCCGTTCTTGCACATGCGATTCAGGATCTACAGTTTCCGGTTCACGTTCTTGAGAATTCACAATTTGATGAGACCAGAATTCCCGGCACGCATATTCTTGATTTGGACTCTCGATTATTGATCGGTTCAGGTGAAGGGAACATTTTCCTTTCTTTCAGGCCTTATTGTTAGTTTGTTATTTATTTATTCTTTGGTTTATTTGTTAGCATTTTTGTTCTTTTTTAAATTCGTTTGATCTTTATTTTATTTCATTCTACATAGTTCAGCGCATACCTTGAAGTTCTTAATCTATTTCATAAAATGAATAATGTTCATAAATACTCATATTTCAGTACTGTTCTGTCTCTGAGCTTCATGAAATCTTGCTGATTCAGTTGTTCAATTGAAAGCTCTTCAATGCCTTTATTCGTAAGCTTTCGGCATTTAATGCCTTCTTCAGACCTTAATGTTAACAATCCATTGCTATCTCGTCACAAGCTTACAAATAGGTACAATTGAAAAATACCTAGAGGCAGATGGTTAGTAAGTCTTTTTGACTTCGGTTGCTCTCAGGCAATTGCTGACCTATATATCGATAACTTAGATTAATGTTCTACAGAATTTAACATGTTAAGTAAACAAGACCCTCACCCCTAAGATGTTGGTTACAGAATGAAACTACCACGTTACGACAAGAGAT
>JARK01001371.1:1165870-1175951 GCA_000688135.1 Ancylostoma ceylanicum
TAATCTAAGTTATCGATATATAGGTCAGCAATTGCCTGAGAGCAACCGAAGTCAAAAAGACTTACTAACCATCTGCCTCTAGGTATTTTTCAATTGTACCTATTTGTAAGCTTGTGACGAGATAGCAATGGATTGTTAACATTAAGGTCTGAAGAAGGCATTAAATGCCGAAAGCTTACGAATAAAGGCATTGAAGAGCTTTCAATTGAACAACTGAATCAGCAATACTCATATATTGAGAACCCTCCTTGATTATTCTCGTCATACATATTTGCTTCTGCTCTAGTCGACTGAAGTACCGAGGGCTGCGACTTTGCAAGAAGGTGATAACAGCAGGAATCACTCGCTTCCAGTGCGAAAAACCTGATTGACGGACGACCTCGGTGAACTGTTCAACAACATGACACAATTGCTGCCCATCAAGAATGTTTTGTAAAATTTAGAACTTCTTAATGGTCAGTTTCTCCAGTGAAAGTTTAAAGGTATCTAGAATACTTGTACATGTATCAAAACATAGCATGGATAGTACAAATTTAAACGAGTTTTTTCTGCATTCTGAATATGTGAGTATGCGGAGCTATAGTGTGTATATGTATTCCGAGGTGGCCGACAACTGCACCACATGCCATGCTGCGTGGTCCCTTGCTAGCGTTGTTCCAGCGGCCGATCATGATGAACATTAACAAACCTCATCCGGTACTGTTGCCGGCGTCCACCTTCGGTCGACGATCAGGTGGTCGTCCGCTGGAACGCCGCCAACAAGAGGCCACACCTCATGACATGCGGTGCGATTGTCTGCTACCTCGGAATATACATGGTATAACTTCCCAACATATCAACCTATCTTTGGGAGTCTCCAAGAAAATGAGTGTGAGAATGATAGCATTTCCATNTGGAAATGGCATCGAACAAACAAGTGTCGATTCACGGTCGAGTACTGTAGGTCCCCTATGGATTCTCGTGCGTAACCGGTGGGCAAAGTGGTATAACTTCCCAACATATCAACCTATCTTTGGGAGTCTCCAAGAAAATGAGTGTGAGAAGAATTTCCATTATAGAAGAAAAGAAATAGCTTTGCAATGTGAGCTTCACAAAATAAGTTAATTTCCTACTAGTGTCTTTATACAAAATCAAAATGATTAGGTTTCCCGAGCTCATATCAAAATAAATTAGTATAAGGAACTATTCCATAGAATGGCTTGCGCTCCTCACTAAGTTTCGCGACCTCCTTTTGTAAGACTGCTGCATGCTTGATGAAGTTTTCCGCCTCCTCCACTCGACTCAAATCGGCAATACCGTCACAAACGCTGGAAAACACTAAATAAGATGACATATAAAACTTTGTGCCTCACAAGCGATCACCTCTTCAAAGCCGATGCAGGCTGTTTAGCCATTTGTCCCATTTGCACCATACACAAAAAGCACGTTATGATGAAGTCATCTTGGTCAAGTTTTGTGTCAGGAGCTGCCATGCAATTCTGCGTGAGGATTTTCAACGGCAAATCTAAAGATACTTGGTCTTTTTGCACAGTCCACTGTGAAAATTTGGATCCATCATTCCAATTGGTTTGAGTCACTGTTGACAAATCGCGGCTTCCAACAATTCTAGCGAATTGTATTCTACTATTGTACCAGTGTGGCCGTGCGGCTAACGCGGAACTACCAGAACTCCACTGGTGCTCGCTTCGCTCGCATACTTCACAGTAAATGCAAACGAAGTTTTAAAAACCTTTTGGGATACCCATCATCCTCCCTTGTGGTGTCAACGCTCTTTTGGAGAACCCTCAAACCCGACAACGGTGGCCTTTCGAAGTGATGCTCTTTGGTTGGTCCTATGGGCTGTAAGTAATTGAGTGTAACCGATTCAATGCCAATTGTCGCTTGAAATGATTTATGCTTAGCAGGCTGTTGTGGTAATTCAGGTGATAAGGATCTGCTGGTATATATAAACAAAAAGAGAGGTGTTCCATTCTGACATGAATGGAAAGGGCAGAAAGTGGGGAAAGGAATAATGAGCAAGTAGGTGTGTAGTGGGAGGGAGAGCATGCAGGTGAGAAAGCCACAATGGATATCGGCGAACCCTAGAGCAGGACTCGTATCCGTGCATTTCTTCATTTTTCTGATCGATTCCACACCTCCGTACACCCTTATTACATAGTGGAACCCGCCTCAAAGTGTCTCCCCACTTTTGTGCGTTGAGGCACTCTTATCACAGCGGCGGACGCGTCTGTCCCCACTTTAGTCGCCGGCGCATTCTTACCACAGCAGCGAACCCAAACCAAAGCGTTTCTCCAAATTTGGACTTCCATGCACCGTTATCACAACATTGGGCCAGTCTCCTCGCGTTCTTGGACGCCAGCGCAACCCTTCTCCTTCGATGGACCCGTCGCACACCAACCGACCTTCTTCTTGATCCCATTCCTCCTCCACTTCATCACATCACATCGGTTCCTAGCCTTTCTGTTGTTCTCACCATCACCATCACTGACCAATCGTAGAATTTCGTGACACACACACACACACTTACAGACAGACTTAGCCCGTTATTATAAGTCATGATGATTGCGTGCGGGAATAGATAAGCATTGTTATTTCCATCCGTACCTTCTCACCGCCATCTTCATCTTATTTCTTGCGTTATTTTTATCTACACTGTCTTCACAACGTGATCGCTCACATACTAAAAGTACCTCAAGCGACTACCAGCGATTAGCTGTAGATGTCAGTGTGAGGAGTTGTTACTAGGCATTAATGAATTTATAGGAAATGAGAGTGAAAAATGTCAGATTTACGAATAGAAGATTTATCAACGTATGATGGTCGGCTATCGCTCTCTCCTGGTCACTTACCAGGAGGAGCCTGGATGAGATTGAGGTCCTAAGGATAACCAAAGTACGTGGGTGTGAAGAATCACACATATTGAGGTTAACTACTTGTTACCAGATATCAACAAATTTGTGAATGCAGCGATAGAGGGAGTCGGAGTTTATTTTGGTCTCGTTTCGGCTATTACCTGGCTCTGCGCTTGTCGGTCTTCCCAAGCCAATTCCATCAGTCGCATTTGCTTTGATTGCATTTACCATTGCGGGCGCGGTGCGAAATCCTCCTGTTACATACAAAACGGTGTCCTTGAAGACGGGTCGAATCTGCAGGAATCTTTATCAAACATTCGTAAGGGGATGACCATTAGCAAAGTAGGTACTCTAAGGAGGTACCTTCTCTGCTAGTTCTATAAAGTAAGCTTCACGCCTTCTAGTAGACTCGCGTTCGTGAGCCCACGCCAATCTTGTAAAATTTCCTCCAGATAGTTCAACGAAGTCAAATCCACATTGCTCAAAGAAAGGAATGTCGGAGTTCCTGGTTAGAATGGATAATTTCAGAAGAGCCATGAGCTTACCTCCATCATGGCACAAGCGGTCTTTGCGTCTTCAGTAGTTAGACCATCTTTCTGAAATTCTACCGAGTTCGTCTTGATACCTACGATAAATCCGGTCGATGCTGGAATTTCCTTTCTGAAAGACTTTTTTTCTGAACTGTCCCAAAGCTCGGGAGTAGAGGTAGATTTTGTTGGGCTTTGCAGACTCGAAAAAATTAGCTGAATCAAATCGACAAAAATCATTCCAATCGCACCTGATCCCTTCAAAGATCTCTTTGATTACACGAAATCTGTTCTCCATCGAGCCGCCATATCTATCAGTGCGTTTATTCGTTGAAGGAGACATGAACTGAGATAGAAGGTAGCCATGAGCTGCATGGAGTTGAACTCCATCGTATCCTTCAAACATTGCAGTAAGGTAAACACACTAGTATAGAAGACGACGAACATCTTCACCTTAGCCCAACGACAGCACCTTCCATTAGGTTGTTGCACAAACAATTGCCATTTTGAATTTTGTTTTTTTCAGGGCGTTTTATAGAGGCGCGAACAGATGATGAGCCGACTCGGTTTTCCAGTAATCATGGTTAGTGATTTAGAAGTTGATCACTTTGTACCGGAGGTGTCCCGTAATCCTACTTCTTTGTTCGGATTCTTTCAGGGATTTTAAACTCGAGTACAACAATGGCCGTGGTCACAGATTGTCGATTGCTAATCAAGCGATCAGAGCAGCCGTAGAATATAAACCGGACCACACTATTCGGACGTTGAGAGCAGGAATGGATGCTCACTGAGCTACAGTTTCAGAACATTTGACTACAGAAATGGGAAGGAAGGTACAGAAGTGAAAACATCTTGATCTGATAGATGACCATTGTCTCATCCGATATTACACCTTCNTTCGTTGAAGGAGACATGAACTGAGATAGAAGGTAGCCATGAGCTGCATGGAGTTGAACTCCATCGTATCCTTCAAACATTGCAATAAGGTAAACATACTAGTATAGTAGACGACGAACATCTTCACCTTAACCCAACTACAGCACCTTTCATTAGGTTGTTGCAGAAACAATTGCCATTTTGAATTTTGTTTTCTTCAGGGCGTTTTATAGACGCGCGAACAGATGATGAGCCGACTCGGTTTTCCAGTAATCATTTTTAGTGATTTAGAAGTTGATCACTTTGTACCGGAGGTGTCCCTTAATCCCACTTCTTAGTTCGGATTCTTTCAGTGATTTTAAACTCGAGTACAACAATGACCGTGGTCACAGATTGTCGATTGCTAATCAAGTGATCAGAGCAGCCGTAGAATATAAACCGGACCACACCATTCGGACGTTGAGAGCAGGAATGGATGCTCACTGAGCTACAGTTTCAGAACATTTGACTACAGAAATGGGAAGAAAGGTACAGAAGTGAAAACATCTTGATCTGATAGATGACCATTGTCTCATCCGATATTACACCTGACCCAATTTAATTTTTCGGCCAAAAACGTCTTATTTCTTGAGTGTGATTATTGTGAATGGAGAATGTTCTTTGGAGGATAACACAAAGCGAAAATATGTATGGGTAGAGGCGTTTTCCAAGTTTTTCTGAAGCAGGTACTTACTTTAGGGAGGTCCTCTTGAGTCTTTGATGAAGCTGTAAGGGTGTGATTCACAGTCTGATAGTCTGTCTTGATAGTGTGGTGGTATATTTGTGAAGCATTGTTCTGAGATTGTTTGTCTATTGCTGCAATCCTAAACCGTCCATCTTCGTCGGTTGCTGGATCCGCGATGTGATTCCTATTACTCCCTGTTCGCTACCACGGGTATGTGCGATGAATCCGCACATATCCGTGGTAGCGAACCGGGAGTAGTGCTGATCGCGATGTGCTCGCAAATACTGCGCTGCATTTGATCATTTTCTTGGTGGACCCACGATAATCTCACTTTTTATCAGTGGACATACCGCACCCTGGACCTGTTCCGGGAGATCTGCAAGCAAAAATTGAAGGCATTCGGAAGTGGAGAAAGGTAGGTTGAGACCCTAAGATGTATAGTAAACTCCAAACGGTCGTGAACAAGAGGCGGGACCTCGGCGCGGGCACTCTGGTTGTCTGCTGCACTTTTCGAGGCAGGGGGAAATCACGACATTTCGCGACGGTGTCGCGCCCGGTCCAGGCGTCGGTGGTAGCATACAAACCAGGTCGCGACAAAAGAGGGTTGAACTCGAACCCACAAGGAATTTTAGGGTAGAAACCGCGGCGCGTAACGAAAGACAGTGGGCTCGCAAGCCAGCGGGCTAAGGTTAGAGGCCTACTGCCCTAGGCGTGCAGCTAGCGGACGCGGGCGAGAGCGTAGCGACCTAAGAGTACTACAACCTAATCTAAGGCCTATTCGGTCCGACCTTGCGAATAATGTTCTTGACACAACATACACAGCTAGTTTCTGCCAATCCGACATGATTAGGTATCCAATGACTACTTCATATTTCTTCAGATCGTACACAAGATAAATAGCCACCTTCATGATCCTCAAGAAATGGACATCAATACAACAGAGAAAAACTAGAACCACAAGACGGAAATGGTTCAAGTTATAAAACCGGCCTGCTGGACACGCGCGGCACTCAGGATCTTCAGCGGCTCGACATGGACTGGAGTTGGCGTCAACTGGAGCGGAGGACATCTTGGAACAGCAAGAGACCATCATCAGCATCATCGGCAGGACTTCGGACCATTGCGGCACGGGACGAGTGACGTGGAGCGAATAGAGCGAAGAAAAGCCAAATGGAAAGTGGCGGCTCTATTTATACTGCTGCCGGCGTGGGAACGGCACCGGAGGGCACGGGCAGTGTGAGAAAGTACCGTACCCTCGTAGGCGCCTGATGACAATGGCGCGCGGGGCCACGCAAGTGGATTTGAACCGGTCTAGGACGTTCGCTCTTTGCATCCAGCATGCGGGCGATCCAGACCGGAAGATAACGTCGTCAGTAGAAGGAGTCCTAGGAATGGAAGCCGTGGCGCGAGTCACGACAATCGGTTTCTCTGCCCAGCAGCCTCGCTGCCTCGGTGCATCATTCAGCGAGAGTGCGGCCCCGCCCCTTGTCTACGGCCGTTTGGAGTTCACTGTGCAAATGATGGGGCTACTAAATGGAAATGGAGACAAAATTCCGCCTGAACATACTTTATCAACTAAAATGTGGCATTCAATCATTTAACCATCCCATTTCTAATTAAGTGGCAATTAACACCAGATTCTCAGTTTTTGAGAATTCTTGCTCATAGAGTGAAATACGCGGTTTGGGTTGAAAATTGGCCTTTGAGATGATGGAAATATTGAGCGTCTCACGGAATTCCCAGCTTGAGCTCAGATTGTCTTGATCTCTTCCTAAGTCTGAGAANAAAATTGGCCTTTGAGATGATGGAAATATTGAGCGTCTCACGGAATTCCCAGCTTGAGCTCAGATTGTCTTGATCTCTTTCCAAGTCTGAGAAAGTCAATACTAGGATAGTCTGCGGGAAGAAGCGCGCTATAGAGCAAGCATGGTAATAGAAAAATTTTCACAGAGACAGCGTCAATGGTGAAGTAGACAGATACTGCTTTTTCTGGAGGTCGTGACCGTGACAAGTATTTATAGTAGATAGGTGACAGCGTAGGCAATAGAAACGTGATGGAAATGCTCTGATAATCATCTTCCTATCCTTTGGGGACAGCGCGGTTCTCTCTGNAGGTCGTGACCGTGACAAGTATTTATAGTAGATAGGTGACAGCGTAGGCAATAGAAACGTGATGGAAATGCTCTGATAATCACCTTCCTATCCTTTGAGGACAGCGCGGTTTTCTGTGACAATGAGTATTCTTGGAAGTGATCAAAGCACCACACAAACCTGTATCGTACGCAACTTTGGCAGCATAAACGAATCGATCAATGACTTCTGGCTTGATCTGATCAAGTTGTAACGGAATTGGTTTTCCACTCTTAGAGAGTTTGCTCTCTAGCTGCACGTTCGAGCACGAGTACGGATGTTCGTTAACGGCAAGCGGCGTTTGTCTTCCTGCCTGTCAAAGATTTTGTACTCGAGAGTTATGCATTGCTACAAAAGGCTGAAATATGAATAGGTTACGAACATGCGAAAGCTGCGCTACTACGAGCGCTCCATCCTGTTTGGAGACTCTTGCCATTTCGGAAAAAGCTTTTCTTAGATGGGGCGATTCGTTTTCCTTGCAAATGATCGGATTTCCGGCACTTTCCAGGTTGCACTTAAATAAATTTGAATTGTGTTTTACTCGATAAGTTTGGATTTCCAAAATTCGAATCACTCAGCTCATCAGCCTTCTGTCACTTGTTTTATAACTTTATTAGATTGGTGCAAAAGTTTTTCGTTTTTTCTTTCTTTCAAAACCTACAATTTTCTTCAAATATTGTGTGAAATCAAGATATGCTTCTGCAAACTACATATCACAAGTACTGTGTAGTACTAGTATACAATCTTACTCTGTATGTGATAAATAAACGAATGAATAAATGAATGGTAACTTGCTTGCAGAGTATATCTTGCTTTTTTTTTCCTTGCTTCAGGTATGAAAGATGNTAGATGGGGCGATTCGTTTTCCTTGCAAATGATCGGATTTCCGGCACTTTCCAGGTTGCACTTAAATAAATTTGAATTGTGTTTCACTCGATAAGTTTGGATTTCCAAAATTCGGATCACTCAGCTCATGAGCCTTCTGCCACTTGTTTTATAACTTTATTAGATTGATGCAAAAGTTTTTCGTTTTTTCTTTCTTTCAAAACCTATAATTTTCCTCAAATATTGTGTGAAATCAAGATATGCTTCTGTAAACTACATATCACAAGTACTGTGTAGTACTAGTATACAATCTTACTCTGTATGTGATAAATGAACGAATAAATAAATGAATGGTAACCTGCTTGCAGAGTATATCTTGCTTTTTTTCCTTGATTCAGGTATGAAAGATAAACACAGCGGTAAGCACTCATGAAATACATAAAAATGCCTAATCACCATCATTTTTCTTTTTGCCAGTGCGAATTTCTGGTAAAACGGCAGTTTAATTTGGAACACTTTCTTTAAATTTATTGTGAAGGTCACTTCATATTCTTTTGGTGAGCTCTGGCTCAGCGGATGCTTTTTCAGAGGAACCATGCAGTGTTTAAAGCTTTCTTTGGTTTTTTCTAGGATACTTGCTAGACAATCTAGCCCTTGCTGCTATTCTGGAACAACACAATCAACAACATAATCTGTTGTTAATTGCAGTAAAAGTCGGGGGAAGGTCAGCGCAAAAAACGCTAGACGTGTCCTAACGCTCATTTTCAGAGCGGCAAAAACCGACCGAAATCCGCTTCCTGTGGCAAATTTCTGTAATTTGCTAGCGAACGCTTCATCTCCTATCGTAATCCATTGAAATGTTGCCTTCTANTCGGGGGAAGGTCAGCGCAAAAAACGCTAGACGTGTCCTAACGCTCATTTTCAGAGCGGCAAAAACCGACCGAAATCCGCTTCCATGGGCAAATTTCTGTAATTTGCTAGCGAACGCTTCATCTCCTATCATAATCCATTGAAATGTTGCCTTCTGGATGCCGTCTTACTAATACTGACATGGGATGACGTAGAAATGGCGGCCTCCGCTTTTTCGCTTCACAGGTCGCTCCAAGGTTATGCGAACCGAATACTAGGTGCAAAGCACGTGGCCTTTTCTGAAGTCAACGCAAAAACTAGAGTTCATCCATTCAGATTGATTCAACCTAAAGCTAGCCTTCAGCAATTCCATTCATCCTATATGGTGAGAGTGGTCGAGACTTGGAACAGTCTTCCCGCTTCAACTGTACAGTCATCGTCGATGAAGATTTCTGTGACAAACTGGTAAAACATCTCAGAGAGAGAGGGTTCTTTTGAAACTCAGGAACTTTATCTTGCTTTTTCCTATATCTCATTTCCCAGAGATTCATGCCGTATCTTCACGTTCAGGTGTCAGCTTCGTGAGCTCAAGATATACAGTGCGTTTCATAATTATAGGACACCCCCCCAACTTTCCCACTTCCGGCTTCCCCCCCCAACCGTGGAATTTTTCCTTTAATACCATTGTGATCAGCACCAGAAATAACCCTAGTGCCCCCCTTTTGAGCCCAGCACAGCAGCTCTGGTTTTTTAGAACATTATTTTTCTCTTTTCGCACTTTGCAGTCACGACACACCTTCAGGTTCTAACAGGTTTATTTGCCGCACAATCGAGTTCACGAAATTCCGATAACTTTTTGAGCATCTATGGACCACACTGATTCCATACAGTTGTTACTCCTACTTCTTATAGGGATTCTGAGGAGATTCACGTCGATAAACATGGCACATGCAGGACTGCCTATCCCAATTTTTCAGCCGATCAGTGCTGACGGAAGTGCACTCAAAACTGGATGGCAAGGACCCACAGGGGTCCCGCTTCAGAAATACAGCTAGCACTGGTCACCAGCTGTTCTACTGGCTTTGCTAGGTGGCGATCCAAGTAGGCGACACTCGCTCGACATCGAGGTTTTCCCATATTTTTCACTAAAGCCTGTGGATGGGAGGTCCAAAATGACGGACATTAATCGCAGGAGTTTTCTGAGGTTCGAGGCTGCCAAATCGGATACCGCCCTCAGTTTGCTAAAGTGCCTGCTCTTCGCGAAATGGACAGTAACTGATCAAATGTAAAGTAAAGTA